>JACBWV010000364.1:3123153-3168402 GCA_013435795.1 Chlamydomonas sp. ICE-L
TAACTAGCTAGCATGTCTTACTCATGCTTACTAGTGTATTAGAAGGTACCGTTCCTCAGAGGGGCACATGTCCTTGAAGTACTGCAGGGTCTTGGACCCCCCTTTCCTCTTGCAAGACCGATTAGTACATACAATGATCTGTGCCTGAGCGTTCGGGATGCAAAGACTTCGTGGGATACGAGAGGCAGAGTGTGCTTTTGTTCTGTTTGATGTGTGCGGACCCTGCAGACGATCAAGTGTGCGGTGCTAACTGGTGCTAGGTAGCTCGCCATGCGATCGATTAGGTGGAAGTTAGAGCGCGCGATCATCCCGATCAATGTTGCAGAGGAGACGGCGGGTATGTTATGTCTCCTGCTAGGGTCGAGGGTTCAATCCGGTTATGAGAGCACAGAGACGATCCTGGAGGTCTCTCTCAACGATCGTCAACGATCCGGCCACGAACCTGGACAGGGACGGGGAGCCTGACCAGAAATTCGAGGAGTTCCAGGCCAGGTCACCTCCTAGGCGGCCTGAGCCAGGACAGTTGGGACTCGAGGGCCAGATCTAGCTGCATCGCTCAACTCGGATTCATCGCTCAAATCGGATTCATCATTAGCGACACATCGCTCAAATAAAAAACCCTGGCCTATAAGTATGCTTGTCAACCATTTACCAGCAACTTTGAAATGTAAACACCATGGTACCGTATCTATCTTCTACTTGCGTACCGTATCATAATGGTGGGAATGAATTAAATGTGGTAGCAGAGGACTACTGAAATAAGTTTTTTTGTTCTGCCCTGTATTGCCGTGCTCTGGTACAGACGTTGGCAATACAGGGCAGAACCTGCCCGTCGAACTGCCCGCTCCCTGTGTTGGCCAGAGCACACAAAATCAGCCCTTGGGCACAACCTCTTTTGCCAATTGGTAGCAAACTTTTCGTATATTTTGTTTTGTACAGTCAATTTCCAAAAGCCAATTTCACCCAAATGAAAGGTTACCAGGCACATAGCACAATAGCAGTCCAAATAACGACACAGCATGCGCTGAATACACTGAAAATCAACAAACGAGAAGGCATGAGGAGGAGGGCTAAATAAAAGAAGACTTGTTGTTACAGAAGAGACCAGATAACACAGGGATAAGATAAGGCACATGCTGGTAGAGAGGATACCAACTAAATCAGGTCAAAACTTCAAAACGCAAGCGCGGCTCCCTCTATGATGCGTGCAATAATGAACATTAATAAGGGCCTTATGGGCGGGGGTGGGTGTGAAGCAACGCACCCAGTACCGCTGGCCCATAACTGTGGATAAGAGGGAAAACGAAGAACTCCAACTCTTGAAAACAGGAGGATCAAGTTTGTGCACGCAAACACGCAAAATTAGGATGTTCTAAATCTTTGAAGGGTGGTGCCAGCCCGTCAGCTAGCCTAAATGTGATATTTCTTGCTCATACACCAAGCAATCCTAGCACCAAGAAGGCATGGGAGGGGCCTCTAACACGAATCTTTTGACCGATCCAAGCAGGCTGGGCAAAGACGGCTGCACCGCCCCAAATTCGAAAAATTACAAACGAATCACCTGGGCTGCTGTTAAACCCCACCCGGCACCACCAAGATACCGGGCGTTGCGACCATCAGACAGGTAACAAGTTCCCCACCCTAGTGATATGCACACAAGCTGGTACAAAATGGTTCCCCAATTGCTTGATGAATGAATTGAATGAGTACAAGGATCGCTCAACAAGGATCGCTAAATAATTAGGCATGTAACAGACGCCGGCGAGGGTCAGAGCACATTGCCATTAGACCAACAGCCAGCTGTAATTGCCACTAGACCAACAGCCAGCTGCAATTGCCACTAGACCAACGGCCAGCTGCAAAAGAGCTGCAAGACCAATTGGACCAACAGCCAGCTGCAATTGCCACCAAACCAACAGCCAGCTGCAAGAGAGCTGGAAGACCAACTGGACCAACAGCCAGCTGCAATTGCCACTAGACCAACAGCCAGCTGCAAGAGAGCTGGAAGACCAACTGGACCAGCAGCCAGCTGCAATTTCCACTAGACCAACAGCCAGATGCAAGAGAGCTGGAAGATAGAGACCAGCTGCTTAGTTCAGCTGTCCGTACCTGAAAGGTGAGGAGAGGGGGGGGAGGTTAGTAGTGTTGAAGGTGGCTAGGAAGAGGGGAAGGAGGTTTGGAATACAAGGGAAATGGTGGGAAGGGGTAAGGGGCAAATAGTATGCACATGCATGGGAACGCAAGCTACGCTGCTAACATAGATACCAGCTATAGCTGTCAGCACCGGCCAGATCACCCCGATCATCACCACTCACCAGAGGCCAGTGATCTAGATGTCCTTGGAGGCCTTGGCTATGGGAGCCAAGGCCGCCAAGGACATCAAGATCACTGGACTCTGTACTAACAAACAAATGCCTGACCCCCCTTGGACCCCCCAGACACCTCCCAGCATGGCTATACCCTCAACCTTACTGCAGGAACCAACCCTGCTGGAGTTTTGAACAATAATGCCATTCGAATCTATGGGTTTTTGTGAATCACCACTCACCAGAGGCCAGTGATCTTGATGTCCTTTGCGGCCTTGGCTCCCATGTCAGTGTCCGAGGGCTGGATGGACTCAAAGACACCGGCTATCTCCCCAGTATCGGCATCAACCTTGGCTACGGAGAAAACTGCGGTTCCCCTCAGGGCGTTGTTCTCTTTGTTGTTCTCCTTTGCCAGCTCCTCGGTGTCAGCGGCGGCGGGCAGAGCAATGGCGTTATCGTAACCGGTGGATCCACCGCGGCCCTAAAGGGTGTGTGTGGGTGTGTGTGTGGGTGGGGTGGGGTGGGTAGTTGAGGTCAGGATTTAGGATGGGTGCAAGGGGGGAAGAGGGGTAATTTTAGCACAGCTAGGATTTGGGATAGGTGCCTGTGCGTGGGGGGGGCAGAGGGGGGGGGGGGGAGGGGATTACGGATGTATGTATGGATCAAGACACAACACACATAATGCAAGGGCACGTAGACGTTGGATGTGTCAAAGACGTTCCCACACCCACCCTGCACACCCTCCTTGCAGAATAGGAAACCCATGCATGCAACGCGCCTTGCCCACTCCCCCACCACCAACCTCGCCCACCACCAACACACACCAGCCGTCCTCTACCTGCTCCTTCTGAACTGCCTACCTACACACCAGAGAGGCACATCCAGAGGTCCAAGAAAGAGAACCCAAGGAAAAGGATAGCAATTTGATTTCCCCTGAGAAAATAGTCTAGAGATTGAGTGACCCCCCCCCCCCCCCCCCCCCTCCCCCCCCCCTCCTCACAACACCTAAATCCTGTAACACTCACCTTGGGGTCCATGAAGGAGGATCCCCGGTAAGAGGGCACGTCGAAGTCTCCGGAGAAGGAGTCGAGGGTGCCCTTGGCCTCGAGCTGCTTGATGGTGAACAGGAAAGGAACGCGGTCGCCTCCGGGAAGCTGCAGGGTGGTGGCAGCATAGTCAATGCCATCCTCCTCCTTGAAATCAACGGAGCCGTCTTCGCCAAGGTTGAAGGTCCCGGACATCTGGGTGGGTGGGTGAGAGGGTGGGGTTGGTTGTGTGGGAGGAGGGAGGAGGGGGGAGGGGGTCGATAACAAATGGGGGTTGTTAACAAAGGATGGTGGTGATGTTCCAGCTGCACATGATACTCAGCAGATGCTGCAATTATATCTGCTACAGCAGCAGAACCTTGTACAAGCTCCCTCTCTCTCTCTCTCTCTCTCTCTCTCTCTCTCTCTCTCTCTCTCTCTCACGTGGCACGCTGGGTATGAACAGTTTATATGTCGTCATCGATAGCTGTTTTACTGTCTCCTGTCCTTTCCCCCTTATCCAGTATCCGTGTCCTGTACCCTGGACCCTAATCTATTCTCTAAGACAGCGCCTCATATTGAGAGAGGATATAGTTACATACTCAGCAAAAATCGATGCCGAGACTGAACAGCGCCGAGGCAGCTGGACAGTTTTAAAACAGTGAGGGTTTGGGCAACATACCCCTCAGAACCTGGTCCAGGAGGTGACCTCCAAAAAAGGTTGCGCACCTTGTTACTGTAATTTGTAGCGTAGCTCTAATTCCTCTACTTCTCCGCATTCTCTATTGTTATCTTCCACTGACATATGTAGATATGCTGACCGGGGTCCCAGTAGTACAGATAAAAACAGGCATGCGGAACCTCATGAATGCAGCTGCACCATTCCATGATGCTGATGAATTACACATACATAAAGAACCTGAGGATCTCATTAGAATGGCTCTTGAGGAATCTTTTGACTCCAACACTGGCTGGGTTCATGACTTGCGTTGTGCTCTCCACAAGCTAGGATCCAGTAAAAACATCAACATTTTGGAGGCTGTCGATGTCGAAGGTATTATGTCTGAAGTTTTTGAGTCATGGAGGTTTAAGTACCCAAGTGACACCAATGCAGTTAGAGACATCCCTGATGAGAGAAGGGTTGGCTTTAAACGCCTCCGATACCAAAAATGGTTCGCAGCCAACAGCAATGATGAGAATGGCTTGATTCCCTTTACATCCGCCTTACATAAGCAGGATCAGATTCGTTCTATAGCACAGTTTAGAATGGGTTCCCATTGGCTGAACACAGAAAGAATGAGGGTGGTGGATAGAGCACACATCCCTCGCTCAATGAGACACTGTCAAATGTGTGGGTTCCAAAAAACTGAGGATGAAATGCATATGTTTGAGTGCCCTTTTTATAATGATATTCGCCTCCGCTACCAGAATCTGTTTACAGATATTTATAGGCATGTCCATGAGGATACCGACTTAACCGTATGGAATGTGGAATTCTGCGATTCCACATTCAGAACCTTTATGAATGGAAATGGCACTAAGTCTTTTTGGAGCAACCTAGCCGACTATCTTTCTACTTGTAGAAGAGCAAGACAGGAAGCCCTGGACTGCTTAGTGGCACCGTAATTTATTATCCCTTTTTTTTCTTCTTGAGACTTCTCATTTGTTAGCTTCTTACCTCCGCCACTGTAAGTGGTTGAGATCTGGGTCCTGCTCTAAGGGGTTTAATACCTACGCCACCAAAACGGTGGTTGGGAGTTTGGTTTGTTTGTCCTCGACACACCCCTGATGTAATGGGGTTTTTTGCTTTGTGGGTGCTTTTTCTTTTTGTTTAAAGCACAGAGTCTCATACACCCTCGCGGTGTCAAGTAGACTTTAACATGTAATGTAATGTAATGTAACACAAGCGGGCGGAATGTTGAGACAGCAATCAATACAACTCTCAATTCATTCAAAAAAGATCACATGCGAGTGGAATGTGGAGACAGCAATCAATACAAATATCAATTCATTCAAATGAGATCACATGCGAGTGGAATGTGGAGACAGCAATCAATACAATTCTCAATTCATTCAAATACGATTTAAAGTTGAACTCACGGCGTCCAGGGTGTATGTCAGGCGGGTCAGGAGCCTGGTCTGCACAAACTCAGGCTCTCCGTCCTTGCCACGGGACTCATCCTTGACGGTGAAAGAGGTGGGCTCCATGCAAAACATCTCAATCCTGTAGTCGCCAGCCTTTAGGGTCTGCGGTGAGTGCATGTGTGTGTATGTTGTGTGTGTGTGTGTGGGTGTGTTGGGGGGGGATGAGGAGGTGGTGTGTGTGTGTTTGTGCACCTGTGTGTGCGTGTATGTATGCAAAGGTGGAACAGGTGGGCTCCATGCACAACTTGTCAATCTTGTAGATGCCGGCCTGCATAGTACCACACTTGTAGGTGCACAGCTGTTACCAGGACATTTACTGAACAGGCAGGAGGTGCCAATGCCTCCAAATTTGGACTAAGGCCAATCGATTTGTCAGAGAATGGGGCTATAATGGCATGATTCGTGGCGATGTTTTGAGATAATTTACAGGTCATTCTGGGCACCTCATTTTGGGGGGGGGGGTCATCAGATTTTTTGCTGCCTTTTAACTCAGACCTCCAAATTCAGATACCACAATTGAGATTATGTTGACTAGGGCTGTTCATTGGCACCACTAAAGATCCAGGGGGGGGGGGGGTATGGTCGGGGTATGGGAGGTAAATGGGTGGAAATGTGGGAGGGTATGGGTGGGTGAATGGGTGGTATGGATGGGTGTATAGGTGGGTGAATGGGCGAGTATGGGTGATATTGATGGGTATGGATGGATGGGTAAATGGGTGGGTAATGTGGGTGGGTGGGTGAATGGGTGGTTATTTTGACTATCAGAACATCCCTGTTTAGGAATTCTGAGGATGGCATAGTGCGCATCATAGTATAGTGACCCAGATTACGTATATAATTTAAATGTATGCCTCTTGTTTCTATTGGGGGGGGGGGGGGGGGGGGGGGCATCTCTCCTCAGTTGGTCGGCCCGTAGGCTGCTGACCTATGCTGTGGGAACTGAGGAAATGGCCGAAAATACGGTAAGTGGACGAAGAGTCGGTTACATGGACCGAGCGTCGGTCACATGGACGAAAGTGGTCAAAAGTCGGTTGGAATGGTCTCAAATTCAGTTGCTGGATGACATAAGGTCCGCAGCACTTGAAAAACAAGCTCGTTTTGGGTCCGTCAGGATGCGAACCTGGGTAAAACAATACAACAGACACGTTATTCTTGCCGTCGGTGTACGAGTACTTCCTCAGCACGTGAAAACAAGGTTGTATTTCAGGTATTAGCGTATCGCCTGCCGGGAATCCCCAATACCCAACGACAGCGTGAGCGCCATGCGATGGGGGCCAACGGCATTTCGGCCACCGAAGCAAGACGTATGCCATTGGCAGAATTGGAATCGTCAAGCAAAACGGGCTCTATCGTCGCGTCTAATTGACATTCTGCATGACTGCCTGCCTCTAGCGCCTATTAGAGTCTACATCCTGCCTCATACCACACGTCCACACACAACGTACAACCACTTCAACGGACTCGCCCTTGGGCCGACCACTGCAGGGGCCCTTCTGACACCCTACTATTTTATAGGCGTTACCGTTTAACACATATTATTTTACTCCTGGAGTCCTGGAACAAAAGGATTTTTACGGGTACCTATGAGAAGAGAGATCGCACCTTCAGGTCGGTGGATCCGGAGGTCAAGACGGGGCAAGTGTTGGCCATGCCGCTTCCCTTGACCTGCAGGTACGTCAGTCCCTGCTGCTCATCGTAGGTCAGGGCGGAGGCAGCCTGCGAGGAAGACGGAGGGAAGAGGGGCACGTTTAAGTAAGCGAAGATGCAGCGTAGTGAGGGAGAACGAATCGTGAAGAGGAGAAGATCAAACAGCCAACGACGTGGACTGAGCAGCACGATGTGGCTGGCGCTCGGTCAGGTGGAGGAGCGCGAACTCAGCAGTGACCGACTGCAGACCCAAGTGCAAAGCGCAATGCCAGTTCATATTATTATTATCAGGGCATTCTGTATCAATTGTCATGGTGCCAAAAAGAATGCAGGGAGAGGTAGAAGCAGGGAATCATAATGCGCGCACGCTTCTATTCGCCGCACGCAGGCGTGCGGTCGCGTGCGGTTGGGACTCAGGTAATGTCGGGTACTGTCGGTTAAAGCTGACCTGGGAGACCACGGAGCCAGACGCAGGCAGCCTGACACCCCAACACACTCCAACTCGCACCGCACTTCACCCCCAGTAGTGCCGCAAGCATTGACCACCGAGGACGGACGGACCCAAGCAGCTGCCGGGGCATGCGTGCATGCATTCGAGTCCACCAGCTGGGTGCTACCCGTCTTAAGCTTACCCCAGCGATGATGGTGGAGGCAGCGAGGGTGGCAGCGGCAATCCGCCCGAACTGGGTCTTGGCAGCCCGGCACTCGACAGACTTCATGGCCCTGCGAACGGCACATCGCACAGGATGATGGAAGCTAGCAGAAAACCCGGTGTGCTGATGCAGCACTGCGGAAATGAGTGAGAAAGAGTGGCAAACAAATTAGGGTGCTCTCAGTGTGGTATATGAATACCTTGTAACACGGAGTGTCTTGTAACTGGAAGCCTAAGAAATGATCTCAGGAGTTTAGACGGCCCTAAGAGTCAGAAGCACGGCTTAAGACTCCCTTCCCGCTTCCAGCGCGTCTAGACCCTAATGGAACCCTCGTTTTAGGTATTCCCGAGTAGCTGATCAGACACTGATCAGTAGGTCAATTCGCTCAGTTTCAACTGCCTACAGAAGTCGTTCGTCATCTGTCGGAAAGTCGTCACCACCGCATGGCAACTCAGTGGGAGGATCGTTATCCACCACAATTCCCCCTTCTCTAGCCCTAGCCTTCTCCTGAAGTCTAGTACTCTATCGAATGAGAAACTCATCAGGGGTTACAGTCGCATAATCCCTGTGAGTAGGTTTTTTAACCGTTTTAGGTTTCGGGTCGTTGGCACCTATCACGGGTCGTACCCGAGAAGGGTGTTGTCTCCAATACAAATCGATTTGTTCAGAGCACATAGGTAACAACTCTTCTTCGAGTTCCCTAGAGTGAACATGGTCTGAGTGTAACCATTGTACATAGTAATACACCGTACCAGACTGTATCTTGTGATCAACAACGTTGCTAATCTCGTAGATAGGTTCACCGCATGTGCGTAACAATTCCGGATTTGGTCTAATAAACCCAGTCCCGTCGGATAGGTATTTTTTGACAAGAGATACGTGAAACGTTGGATGAATCTTCCATCCTTCGGGGAGGGATAGAGTCACTGCAATGGTCTCCCCCCTCTTTTGGATAGTGTGAGAGATTTCGTAGGGACCAACGAATCTGGGCATGAGCTTCCGAGTCATACCAGGCCAGTATTTGATGTTCTTCGAGTTCAACAAAACTTCCTGACCGTGAGTATACTTCACCGGTCGACGGTGCAAGTCTGCATACGTTTTTTGACGATCCTTCGCGGATTTAAGCGCTGCCTTGGCCGTGTCATATGCGTTATTCATATGCTCGACCCAGGACAGGGCTGGTTGATGTGCCGTAGCGATGACATCATCTGATGGTTGTAGTGCCACTCGAGGGTATCTACCGTACAGCAACCGAAACGGAAAATCTCGAATGCTTCTGTTGTACGAGTTGTTGATGGCGAATTGTGCATTCGGCAAAAGACTGGCCCGATTTTTCTGATTCGCAGAGGAAAAATGGCGAAGAGTGTCTTCGAGAACACTGTTCATACGTTCTGTTTGACCATCTGTTTGTGGGTGAAATGCAGTCGACATTTGTAACACACAGGAAAAGGAGTTAGGGAGCGCGCTTTAGGGTAGGGCCAATCTGCACACGTCACCGACTGCTGTTTAGTCGGGTAGTGTCGGCTGACAACTAAGCGACTGATAGTGAATCAAGTAGTGCCGTAATCTAACTAATTCCAAGTCTAGTGGACGACAATTACCGTCCTTGGTCAAGGGACGCGCAACCGCGGATCGTCGGACAGAAGGTCTTCGGACAGCTATTCAATATCTTAACTATACAAGCCTAATGCCAGCCACAGGTACTGCCTCTGAGCACGTACTTTCGGGGGGGTCTTCAGGGTCTCGAGGCCGGGACAAGGATATGTCGCTGGGGCCGGGCTGGGGTCTTCAGGGTCTTGAGGCCGGGACAAGGATATGTCGCGGAGGCCGGGCTGGGGTCTTCAGGGTCTTGGCAAATCAGGGTCTCGGGTCGCGACAAGGATATGTCCGACAGGGCGATGCGGGGAATCAAAGACAACTCACGTAGAGGAGACTGGGACAAGAGACGGGACTCCAGGGGTGACTCTTGACTCGGGGTTACAAGTGAATTAAGATATAATTTAAGACTCAGGCGTAGGCACTCTATTTATAGCTTTTCCTATCGGAATATTCCTAAAGAACATTCCTCGAACATTCCTTCGAAAATTCCCAATTGGATCTTCTCTCAAAGGGTCGCTCCCAAACGGACCTTTCCCTAGGAAAATCCCCCACGGAACCTTCCATCGGCCAACTAGATCTCGGATCGGGAACATTGGACGGACCCCTACTATTGCGACAGAACCGTACGCAGGTCCTCGCCCAAACTACAACTCAAAGCTCTCATATCTGACTGTACTGCGCTACGTGCGTGTATCTTTTTGTCACACCCGAATCGTGGTGTAACACTCACCCCCACTACCTCAAGCAAATGATGCCCTCATCATTATAACAGAACCCTGAGACTTTCTACTAGGAGAAAAGAACAAAAAATTATTACATCAATCTTGGCTTGGATCTTGGACTTGAAATCTTGGACTCGGACTTGGTTCTTGGAAACTCGGACTTATTACTACTTATCTACTATGTACCGGAAAGTGCAGGTACTTGTATCAGGGTCCTATGCTACTACAACCGTTCTATTTAGTCAAAAAAAAGATTCCTCGGGGGGCACGGGTGAGTACAAAAAAAACTAAATAGAAATGTAGTCCACCTCAAGGCGCACGCCTAGGGCGTGAGCTGGTGCCAGGTAGGCGGTGAGAGCGCTGGTGGCTGGTACCATCAGTGTCCTCATAGTCCTCGCCCTGCTGGTTGTTGAGCAAGGGCAGGAGGGGGGACTCATTGTCCATGGGCTCTTCAGTAACCCTGGTGTAGGGCGCTGGTGGCACAAAGTGTCCGGGTGTGCAGTGCGGCAAGCATTGTATCAAGACTGGAGCTTGAGCTGCAAGTGTGGTGTCTAAGACAACTCATGGCTCGTATCATTTTTTTCTCCAGGGTTTAGAGGTCTCTAGTTCCATTTTTTTTTTCGTGTTCCAGGTAAATCATGTGTTCGAGGGCCAGATCCCGGTGGTGCCAGGTTTGCCTCTAGGTCTTGGGTTTTGGGTCTTGGGCCTTGGGTCTTGGGTCGTGGGTTCTAGGTTTCATGTTGTTCGATGGCCAGATCCCGGTGGTGCCAGGTCTGCCTCGGGGTCTTGGTTTTTCTTGGTGGCTTGTTACACCTTAGGGACTTGGTACACCCTAGGACTAATGGCTTGGACTCGTTACACCTTAGGGACTTGGTACACCCTAGGACTGATGGCTTGGACTCGTTACACTTTAGGGACTTGGTACACCCTAGGACTCATGGCTTGGACTCGTTACACCTTAGGGACTTGGTACACCCTAGGACTGATGGCATGGACTCGTTACACCTTAGGGACTTGGTACACCCTAGGACTGATGGCTTGGACTCGTTACACCTTAGGGTTTTGGTATGCCCTAGGACTGATGGCTTGAGGCTTCATGTTGTTGCAAGTGCAGATCCAGGTGTTGCTAGTCTGTCTTAGGGTCATGGTTCTCAAGTTATATGTTGTTCTCGGGGTCCAGGTTTTCTCTGGTTCCAAGTTGTTACATGTTTCCCAAAGCTAGGCGCCGGTTGTGCAAGGTCTAGGTCCAAGTTGTCCCACGTCCATTTCCAAGTCCAAGTTGTTCCACGTCCATGTTTTGGCCTGCCCGAGGTGTCTGATGTTCGCTGTAGGATTGAACGTAACGGATGGGAAATCCGAGTACCTTTGGCTAGACTGCAGATGGGCATGGACTGAGACGGTTCCTGGAATAGAATCCTTGTGTGTTGGGGTAGTTGCTGCGAGATGACAATCTCCAACCGTTCGACTATCTGCTGTACTAGCCCCTCTTGTTGTCCCCTCTAAAGCTCCCTAAGTTGTTGTCGTTGTATTGGCAGCGACAATTTCTTCTGCGACGGAAACACCAAAGGATTCATGTGATCCATGATAAATCAAGGGGGGCTACAGGCAAGGAGCGGAGGGGAGTGTACCGTTTACCAAGGCTGGTAAACTAGTAGCCCTAGCTCGGCTTGTAGTCCTAAGGCTCTAGCTAATTTCATCATTTCTCTATTTTAATGTTATCTAGCTCCATGCGTCTTTGAAGGCCATGGGACTTGGCCGGGGGCTTGGCTAAGGCGAGAGGGCTGCGCGCTACCGGCATGTGGCCAGAGAGATGTCCAGCACTTCCGTATATTCTCCCGTGGACTGGTTGGCGAGCGCAGGCGTAGACGACGCCGCGTAGTAAGCGACTGGTAGTCAGAGGGGTGGCCACGTGATTAGCGGTTGGCCTCGAGTCACTCCAGGGGTATTGCTTGCAGGGGTACAAAAACTGTCACGGATAGTAAGCGTCCATAGAGAAAGGGACGGACGATCACGTGATTTTTGCTCTTAGTCTCAAGTGACCGCAAGGGTATCGCTTGCAGGGGGACAAAAATTGTCACGGGTAGTAGGCGCCACGTGTTGGGAAGATCACGTGATATGCGCTAGGTCTCGAGTGCCTGCAAGGGTAGGGAGAGGTGCAAAGCTGGATCTGCTGGAGATCCTTGTCAGCCTGTTGTAGAAGGTCGGAGACACGTGGCTCGGTCTGCTGCTTCTTGGAGGGGGGCGACTGTTGACCGGGGCCGGGGGCACGTGGCTCGGCCTGCCGTTTCTTGGGGGGAGGTGGAGTAGGTGGTACGACGTGGACTGTACTTCTCACTGATGGCAGTACCCACGTTGGAAGAACTCGCAGATCCCGTAGTGCGCGGGGGCGTGATCTGAGCTGGCTCCCTAGGTGCAGCCGTACTAAGGACAGGGTTTTGTACTGCCGAAACTGCTGGAACTCCAGCTGCTGGTGTCGTCCGCGCCTTGGGCTTCGTAGGCGGCTTCTGGGCAGATGCAAGCGGCGTAGTAAGCAGCTTCGGGAGGGGTACAGGCTTGGGCTTAGTAAGCGGCTTTGCCTTGGGGACTGCAGCAGGGTCCAGTTTCTTCGAGGGTTTCGGAGACAGTAGAGGATACGAGAAGGGGTAGGTTACCGTTAGCGTGGGATCGAACCAAAAGCTCCGAAACCAAGTGTAACACACAGGAAAAGGAGTTAGGGAGCGCGCTTTAGGGTAGGGCCAATCTGCACACGTCACCGACTGCTGTTTAGTCGGGTAGTGTCGGCTGACAACTAAGCGACTGATAGTCAATCAAGTAGTGCCGTAATCTAACTAATTCCAAGTCTAGTGGACGACAATTACCGTCCTTGGTCAAGGGACGCGCAACCGCGGATCGTCGGACAGAAGGTCTTCGGACAGCTATTCAATATCTTAACTATACAAGCCTAATGCCAGCCACAGGTACTGCCTCTGAGCACGTACTTTCGGGGGGGTCTTCAGGGTCTCAAGGCCGGGACAAGGATATGTCGCTGGGGCCGGGCTGGGGTCTTCAGGGTCTTGAGGCCGGGACAAGGATATGTCGCGGAGGCCGGGCTGGGGTCTTCAGGGTCTTGGCAAATCAGGGTCTCGGGTCGCGACAAGGATATGTCCGACAGGGCGATGCGGGGAATCAAAGACAACTCACGTACAGGAGACTGGGACAAGAGACGGGACTCCAGGGGTGACTCTTGACTCGGGGTTACAAGTGAATTAAGATATAATTTAAGACTCAGGCGTAGGCACTCTATTTATAGCTTTTCCTATCGGAATATTCCTAAAGAACATTCCTCGAACATTCCTTCGAAAATTCCCAATTGGATCTTCTCTCAAAGGGTCGCTCCCAAACGGACCTTTCCCTAGGAAAATCCCCCACGGAACCTTCCATCGGCCAACTAGATCTCGGATCGGGAACATTGGACGGACCCCTACTATTGCGACAGAACCTTACGCAGGTCCTCGCCCAAACTACAACTCAAAGCTCTCATATCTGACTGTACTGCGCTACGTGCGTGTATCTTTGTGTCACACCCGAATCGTGGTGTAACAACATTCCAGGTCGGATAGCGCACAGAGTTAAGAGTGTTCGCCAAAATTTACTCGTGAACTTAACATCGCGATCAGAGATGATGGAAAGCGGATGGCCTTGTTCGCTGAGCACGCGCTCGTGGAACAGGGTAGCAATCTTTTCAGCATCGTCTGTCGTTTTGCATGGGATAAGTTTGACCATCTTCGTAAGGCGATCAACGATCACGTAGATCTGATCAAAACCATTCGATTTCGGTAGCCCAACGATGAAGTCCATGGACAGTGAATCGAAGGGGGCGGTCGGAATCGAAAGGGGTTGAAGGTTACCCTGCGGGTTCTGATGTGAAATTGTTACCCGTTGGCAAGAATCACAGTGGCGTACGTAATCAACGACATCGAGTCGCATGGCAGGCCACCAATAGTAGCGTGCAACAGATCGAAAAGTTCGGTCGATGCCTCCATGACCACTTCGTTGGGTATCGTGGAAAGCAAACAAAATCCGAGCTTTGAGCGAATTACCATTTGGTACAACGATCTGCGACTCAGATGCTGCTCGTATGGATTTGCCGGTGCCAACCCAGAAACCATCTGCCCGTTTGGAGAGGTACTTGGTATTGTGCGGATTATCGAACCACAAGTCTTCCGTGTAACCATGCAGAATATCTGGGGCTATTTCGCGCATGTGGAGTGGGTCATTTGCGGACAGCCTCTGAATGAACAAAGCCGTAGCCTCTGAGAAGGCTGGATTCCTACTCAGAGGGTCAGCTACGTTAGTACGGCCCGCGATATGAGCCCACTTCATGTTCGTGAAGCGCGAGAAAAACTCAAGATATCGTGCCTGCTTTCTGCTCAGCATGGGCTGATTTGCAAGGTAGACGAGGGGTTCGTGGTCGGTGTCAAGTTCGAACTTGCCAGTGCAACCTTCGAGGTAGCATCGCCATTCTTTCAAGGCCAAGTACACTGCGAGTAATTCTTGCTCGCCCGTGGAGTAGTTTCGTTCAGCGCTTGAGAATTTGTGAGAGTGGTACGCGATGGGTCGCCCATCTTGCATGAGAACGCCCCCTGTACCAACGACAGAAGCATCGGTTACCGCCCGATAGTACTTCGCTGGGTCAGGGTGTGCAAGCAAAGGAGCCTTCGTAAGACTTTCTTTGATGCCGAGGAATGCCTCCTGGCAGGCTTGGGTCCAAACATTTTGAAATGCAGGTCCCTTGAGCCCTGCCTGTCGTTTTCCGAGTGGTTTCGGACTTGGTGTCACCGTCCGTGATTTTGTCAGTCCTGGCGGTTTCAATTTCGGTGAAATCGGTGCTGGCCTGTCTGTTAGATTCGAAATCTGGATTAGAGGGGCTGCGAGCGTCGAGTAACCTTGGATAAACTTTCTGAAAAAGTTAGAGAGTCCTAGGAACTGCTGAACTTCCTTCGAGGAGGTAGGTGTGGGCCAATCTGCAACTGCTTTCACCTTCGTTTCGTTGACTCGGACGCCTTCACCGGAGAGCACATGCCCTAGGTATTTGACTTCCGGTCTATAGAAGAAACACTTTTCTCGTTTAAGAAAGAGGTGGTTATCTTCAAGACGTTGTAACACAATTCGAATGTGTTTTTCGTGTTCTTCATCATTACTGCTGTAGATGAGAATATCATCCAAGTAATGACGACGAATTTGCCAATTAAATCTCTGAACACGGTGTTCATGACTTTTGTAAAGGCCGAGGGTGCATTTGCTAGCCCAAACGGGAGAACCTTGAATTCATAGAGTCCCATCGGGGTTATGAACGCAGTTTTCGGGACGTCTGAATCATGTAACCGTATGTTGTGGTATGCATTACGTAAATCCAGATTTGAGAACACACTAGCTCCTCGAACTGAGTCAAACAGATCGTCAATTCGTGGGAGGGGATAGCGATTTGGTACCGTGACCTTGTTCAATTTACGATAGTCGATAGCCATCCTCCAAGAGCCATCGGGTTTGGCGATGAAAAGGACTGGTGCGCCCCACGGGCTCGAGCTAGGGCTGATGTAGCCTTTGGCCAACAAGTCTTTAACTTGGTTTTGGACCTCTAGCAGTTCTGCGGGGGACAACCGGTGTCCTCGAGAGAATTGTGGGGATGCCGCCTCCGTGAGGGGGCATACGAATGGGGTGTCAGCCCTAAGGTCAGAAATCTTGTCCGCCGGGGCGAAGACCTTTTTAAAGTCCGTTTCGCAACCCGAGATGATCCGTTCGTGTTTCGTTTGTTGCACCGTGTTTGCTTGTGCTGCCGTTACTCGAATTGTAAAGGCATCGTCGTCTTGGTCCACTGATGTGACTAGGACTTCGAAACAATTGAGTTTTTGTTTTGATTTGCGGATAAACTTTTTAAGTGCTCTGTTAGACAGGACTCCTGGCGTTTTTTCGCTGTGCTGTGTCAAAAAATTCGATACGTGCCAAAGTATAAGCAACCAATTCCTTGATGGAGAGAGGTTCCGACTCGAGTCGGGTGGAGTACAGTTCGACTGCTACTCTACGTTTATGCTTTTTAGCTATTTTGAAACTGGCTCTGAGACGTGTCTCTTCAAAACCAATGCAGCACCCCGTCTGCATCATCCAACTTCTTCCGAGAAGTGCGGTGGTGCCGGGCCCTAGCGTAGGGAGGACATAAGCAGATTTAATTTCTGACCTATGTTTGCCTAAGTTCAGGACAAAACTCGTTCTCGTAGTAGTGAGGACTTGGGATCCATCAGCTACCCGCACCATGACTGGTGAGCCCGTAAAGGTGGCTAAACCTGCCCTAGCACAGAATTCTGCGTCTACGAAGACAGAGTCTGCTCCACTGTCAATGAGAACTTTGCCAGATACCCCCGATAGGGTGGCCTCAAAGTGTGCGGTAGCTTGGTCCGCGTGGACACAAGCTGTTGTGCAAGCAGATATGCATGGAATGGCAGGAGGCGGGGGCAGGGTCGGAAGGCAAGGAGGGGATGTGGTCTGTGCTGTAGATGGTGTTACACAGATAGTAGGGGACGGAAACTGAAAAAGAACATCCCTATCTATGTCTACAAGCAGACCTACATCCTACTTCCTAACGGTAGGGCAGCTAGGGCACTTGGAGGGGGCAGTGGCTGTAGCGGCCGTGCGCTTCGTACCACACTTGTAACATAAGTTACCCTCCTTAGCTAGTTTAATAGCATCCGGTGTCCAGGGCTGACCGTCAGCCTGCTTCCACTTATGCTTTTCAGCAAATTGTAGCTGTCCCGCAGGGCTGGAAAAGGGCGGCGGGCCCGTTGCAGCTGGAGTCTGGGCCGTGCCCTTCTTGTGCTTGTGCTGGGTGGACCCCTCGTGAGGTCCACCAGGCCGTTTGCCTTTTGCCTGAACGTACATGGCCGAGGTAGGGGTTGGTGTTTTGGTGGCAGCAAGTTCAGTTTCAATGGCAGCAGCATGTTCGACAAGCTCGTCTAAAGAGGAAAATCGGCCTCCTTGTGCAGCAGTACGTCTGCGGCATCGTGCCTCGATGGTTGGAATCAGACCAAACCGAAACAGAACTAGCTGATCATCCAATTGCATACCCCCGGCAATGCGCCCTTCGTTTTGGAAAGCCATAGCGTAATGCCTAACCGTCGAGGTCTGCCGAATCGAGTTGGCATGCAGCCGTTGGCGTGCATTGATGTCGTCGTCAGCATGGTAGGGGTCATAGAAGTTTAGGAACTGAGTTTTTATCTCAGCCCACGTAATGGCCGGTGACGCGGTCATGAGGTGGTCTAGCCACTCGGCAGCTACCCCACCAAAGAAGTTTGGTATGTTGGATGGTACTAACATATGGTGCAACGTGCAATATGACTCTAGCAACTTCCACCAAATCCTACCCCTCGGGAGCTTCTTATCTTCTACCCCAGTCCAAAGGGATGGACGTTCATACTTGCCAACTAAGGGCCTCGGGACCAAGGGCAAAACATGTGACTCTACCTTAGCTGCCGCAGCTTGTAGCTCAGCCACTTTGGCCTTGGCCTCCAGCAGCTCAATCTGGGCACGTAGAGCCATTAAAGCGTCCGAATGAGGTCCAGCGGGAGGGCCAACAGCGGGCGGTCCTGCAGCGGGCGCTTCAGCAGCGGGCTGGCCAGCAGCAGGCGATCCATCAGCAGGGGGGCCCGCAGGCAGTCCAGCTGTGGGGGCCGCGGGTTGTCCAGCGGGGGCGGGGGGCGTTGCAGGTGGGGAGTAAAGCGAGTGGCGCGGTTTGAAAGCGCGACCAGGCTCCGAAACCAATTGTGGTATATGAATACCTTGTAACACGGAGTGTCTTGTAACTGGAAGCCTAAGAAATGATCTCAGGAGTTTAGACGGCCCTAAGAGTCAGAAGCACGGCTTAAGACTCCCTTCCCGCTTCCAGCGCGTCTAGACCCTAATGGAACCCTCGTTTTAGGTATTCCCGAGTAGCTGATCAGACACTGATCAGTAGGTCAATTCGCTCTGTTTCAACTGCCTACAGAAGTCGTTCGTCATCTGTCGGAAAGTCGTCACCACCGCGTGGCAACTCAGTGGGAGGATCGTTATCCACCATATCAGCATGTATAGCGGTGCTCTCACGCGTTTTATGACTTGGTGACTACTTATGTACTCCCTTAGAACTATCGGCTCTCCTGAGCCAGCTTCCCGTGGGACTGAGTCATCTTGAGATGACTCAGTGGCAGCTTCCTGTCACCTACGTCTCCGGTCTGATCTGTACCCTGTTAGGTTCCTGTCTACCTCCTCCTTTCACCACAGGTGCCCCTTTATGGGTCTCCTGTGTCTGTAACGTTATCCTTGTCTCCGTGTATAGATTGGTGCGTCTGTTCCGCTGCTTTAATCTACTGTCCACTCTACCGGAGTGATTTCAAGCTGATAGGTTACTGGGCTCCTCATCACTACCACTGCTTTGATAATGCAACTTCCGCGAGGGCCTCCTGCCGGCTTTGTGAAACTTACCAAACTTAATGGTGTTTCATGGGCTCGTGGGATCCGCAGTGTCATTGTGAGCAATGGATGCGACCGAATCCTCCCAACGGGGGTGAAGGTTCCTCTAGATTGGCTAGACGACTGCGCGCCAGCGGCCTCTGCTGCCGGAGAGGAGGGTCCTTCCGCCATCAAGGAAGTAACCCCCCCCCGATCAATCCTCCAACTTTACGGTTCCTTCTCTCAATGTTCGACGCCTGTCCTCTGATGTTGAGGATGTCCTGATGAAGCTGTGTTGTGTACAGACACATATCATCCGTTGTGCATCAGACCCGCAGCCTCATTGCGTCCCCTTCAATTATGATGAAGACTACTCTACTACTACTGATGATGAGGAGGACTTGAAGAGTGCTACGAGTGCTGACTTCGGTGGCGTGACCCCATCTGCTGCTGCCACTCGTGTCTTTGAGACTTCCGCTGTTTCGCCGGTGTATGAGCCTGCTGATCAGCAGATGCCTAATCGAGAGCTTTCGCCTGTGTATCAGCCTCAGCCTTCGTCGGCGCCTCCCTTTGAGCCTGTTCCCCCGGCTTACCCGGAGGTGGCTAAGCCCACTTTCTTGAAGGGCTTTGCTTCTTTTTCCTCTGCATCTGCCCCCATGGAGCGTGGCCTCCCTGGCTACCACACTCGCTCTCGCGAGGCTGCTGTTTCCTCTGCACGCACCTCTGCTGCTGGTGCCTCCCTGGAACCCCCTCCGCCTCCGCCGGTGGAGCTGCCTCCTGCCCCTGGCCCTCCTCCTATGCTATATAAGCGGTCATGCGAATCTTGGGAGCATCTGCTCACTGGTGGATCTCCTCCGACTTTGAACTTGCGGGACTACCGCCTGATCAACCAGGATCGACGGGATGGTGAGTCCTTGAACCGCTCTTTGTACGGTCGGATGGATATGCAGGCTACAATGGCAAATGTTAGTGTGAAGCTGAGGCATCGCCGAGTGATGGCTTTCTCTGAGCTTGGTACCAGGTGTCGTTCTTTTCTTGGTCCAGTCACTTCTGGGATTCTGTATCCCCCAGATCATGGTGTTTCCTTTGGTGGTACGAGGCGTAGTGATCACGAGAAGCTTGGTTATCAGTTTGTGCGAGTGCCTGTCCCTCTGTGTCCTGTTAGCCCAGATTTCGAGCTGCTTATGAGTGTTGCGAGGTCCATTCCTGTGATTAGGAACATAGACGACCAGCGCGCTCTTGACGCTGGTCTTGCTGCGGAGTATTTCATGGACATTCGTAGGTCCTTGGCTCCTGTCCCTTCTGCGAATGGAGCTGGGTCTAATACCCTCATTCATGGTGAGTCTCGGTTTGATCCTGCACTGTTGGGGTTCAGTGCACTGCCTCTCGAACGTCAGGAGTTCATGTGTTTAACTATGATGCTCGCGAACATGGAGGACGATATGGTCAAGGTATACCAGGACTTTGCCACCCCTCGGGATATCCTTTTGGATATCCGGAAGACGCAGTCTGATGCCCTTGCCTCTAGAGTCCCTCTCATGCGTATCGAACTTCATAATGCGCACATGGGCCCTTCTGACCGTGTCGATGATTTCTTTCGCATGGTTCGCAGTCTGTGCACTGACCTCCGCAGTGCTGGACATCCTGTCACTCAGCGCCACGCCATGGAAACCATTGTGAATGGGATCCGTTTGATCCGATTTGAATCGCTGCGGATCCAGTACGGTATGATGTTGGCTAACAGACAGACTGTAGATTACTGGTCTTGTCTGGAGGCATATCGGTCTCTCGACATTTTGAACATTGCTCTCCCCAGGTCCGACTCCAGGCATCCTGGTTGGTCCCGGGACGCTCCCCAGGTTCCTGCCAATGCTGCGTTTCAGCGTGGGCAGGGATCTGGTTCTCAGGGTTCTGGTTCCAACAAGCGACGTCTGGATTGCACTTGGGGCCCATGCCTCAGCAAGACGACCCACTCGGAGGATCGCTGTTTCACGAAGCATCCGCACCTGCGTAAGACCAAGCCTGGTGCACCGGTTACCAATCCGGTGCCCATGGCCTTGGCCCTTCCAGGTGTGCTTACTCCGCGGCAGCTGGCCTCCTTGCAGGCTCAGATTGATGGGTATGCTTTGGACAAGAAATAGGAGGTACGCTCTGTCCTTTTCTCTTGCACTGCGAAATTTTCAAATGTCTGCAGCCCGAGCCTGTCTGAGGGTGTCTGGCATGTTGATTCTGGAGCTGGGATGTCAATCACGGGTGATATGTCTTTGTTCACTGTGTTTCATGCTTCTGAGACTGGGCCAGCAGTTGAATTTGGTGATGGTGTGGTTCAACGGTCTGTGGGTCAGGGTTCTATTGTGTTATGTAGTGATTGGTTACCAACACCAATCACTTTAACCAATGTTCTCTACATCCCACACTGTCCGGTGAACCTCATGTCAGTAAATGCTGTTGCCCATGCTCACAACTGCAAGATTTCTTTTGATAGTCTTAGTTGTACTGCCACACAGGGCTCTTCTGTTCTGTGGTCTTTCCCTGCCTCCAGTGATGGTGTGTACAAGTTTGCATGTAGGCCTTGTCACACCCCTCGTGGCCGTTTGTATGGTGCTGAAGATTATCCAGCTTTTGCTCTTGATGTTGATGAGGATGGTGGAGTTGTGATCCCTACCACTCCTGAATGGTTGTGGCATAGGCGGCTGGGTCACCCTGGCTATGATGCCATGCACAACCTTGTAAGGAAGGGTTTGGTTCAGAACTTACCCCTCACTCTCCAACAGGTGCAAAGACTGTCTAAGATCCCATGTGATGCTTGTCAGAAGGCAAAGGGAAAACGTATCCCTTTTCCTAAAGAAAGCAAAACTAGGATCCGTGCCCCATTACAACGCCTTCACTTGGACATCATGGGGCCATTTAATATTAGGGGCTTGCGTGGGGAGTTTTATGTTCTGTGTCTCGCTGACCAATACTCTGGCTATGCTGAGGTCTTGTGCTTGAGAACCAGGGATTAAGCTCCCTTAGCAGTTCAAACTACCATCCTCAGATGGATGACTCAGCTGCATGGATTTGTTTTCAAGTGTCTTAGGTCTGACAGGGCTAAGGAATTTATAGTGAAGTGGTTCGAGGATTGGTTAGAATCGGTTGGTGCTGTGCATGAATTGTCCATGGCTTACACTGCTCAGCAGAATGCGACTGTGGAACGGTACAATGGGGTCCTTCAGAACGTAGCTAGGAGCATTCACTTGGAGTCTAAGCTCACTAAGTCCTTCTGGCCCTATGCCTTCCTCGCCGCGTGTTACCTACGCAACCGGCTGCCTAATCAGGGTGACAAGACTCCTTATGAGTTGTTCTTTGGGGTTCTACCTGATGTATCGTTATTGCGCGTGTTCGGGTGCCCATGCTATGTTACCTTAGTGAATGGGAAGAAGCGCAATAAGCTTGACGAAAGGGCGTTATCTGGTAGACTGGTTGGGTATTCTCTGGTGAGTAAGGGTTATTTTGTTTGGGTTCCTAAGTTGCGCCAGGTGGTAGAGAGTCGTGATGTGCTCTTCTATGAACAGTTTAGCTATAACTGTATCCCTGGGCTTTTTCCCTATGATGGATCTCAGTATTTTTCTCGCACCCCTGCCGCTATCATCGGTAAAGGGCTTGATACTACTGACAATGTCCTGGGCCCTTTACCAACCCCGATTGTTGACCGCTTTACTGGTCATGGGATGACGATGCGTCCCAGGCCAGGTAATGATGGTGCTGTATCGCGTGCGGCGGCATTGGGCCAGGGGAGTCTGATGTTCCTTCAAGCTCTAATTTATTCGAATCTCAGGGGGTCGCCGGGCCTTCCTCTGCGCCACGTTTCGTCGGTGAAGTCGTAGGATTAGGACAGCCTCGGGTCATAGTGGAACCTAGTACAGGTCCACTGCCCACTAGTCGCCACCCCCCGTCCACCTATTCGGATAGCTCGCGGGAGTTGTTGATCACTTCACCCCCTGCTATACCTGGTGGTTTATACCGGACCAGGCATTGCGACGATGTGGCCGTCACAGATGATGTGAGTGATGACCTCGAACACTGGTCCGGGTCAGATACTGCGTATGGCTGGGGTGTTCCAGTGTACCCAGGCTTCGACGATTTAGAGGCAAAGGAGGCCGGCCTTGTTCAACCACGCATGAGTGCTGCGCTGGGGGCTTTATTACCGGTTACTGCTGATACTGCTGATATCCCCGCTGCCCATGTACAAGTACACTGCTTGTACGTGGGGGCTTTTATTTCTACCTCTACTGAACTCTCTTATAAAGCTGCAATGTTACCTACCAACCCAGACAGAGATCTCTGGCTGCAGGCTATGAAGGATGAGATGGCCTCCCTCCATGCTCATGGCACTTGGGTCCTCACTCCACAGCCTCCTAGGCAGAGGATTCTATCTGGCAGATGGTTATTTGTCAAGAAACATGGGGCTGATGGTTCTTTGCGTTTTAAAGCTCGTTTTGTAGTTCGTGGTTTTCTGCAACGTCCTGGGCTGGACTACCATGATGTATATGCCCCCGTCTCCTCTAAAGCAGGTCTTCGTGTGCTCCTTGCTGCCATCACTCATAGAAAAATGTTTGTCAGGCAGCTGGACATCAAGACTGCATTCTTGAATGCCAAGCTGGAACCTGGTCTGGACCTGTTCTACTACCAGCCTGAGGGCTTTCATGAACTTGGTCCTGACAATGTTCCCCTTGTGTGCAAGCTAATTAAATCTCTTTATGGTTTGAAGCAGGCACCCAGGGCTTGGAGCAAAGATGTAAAGCAGGTTTTGGTTGCCCACGGTTTTACCATGTGCAAAGCTGAACCTGCTCTGTATTTCAGGAGGGATTCTACTGGTGGGTGGAGCTATGTCCTGACCTATGTGGATGACTTTATCTGTGCTTTTAGTGAGCTGCATAGGTATGCCTTGCTGATCAAGGCTATGGAAGCAGCTGGGTGGGAAGTCAAGGAAATGGGTGTACCTGTCCAGTTCCTTTCATTGGACATGACTTGTACACTTGATTCTGACGGCAGGTGTGTTAAGATCGACCTCTCCCAGCACTCCTACATTGTTGAGCTGGTGGAGCAGTTTGGTCTCACTGCTGCTACCAAGCCCAATTTTTCAGTTCCCATGTCCAAGTGCACTGTCACTGATCCTCCTGGAGAACCTCTGGCCTCTAATAGCCAGTACCTCTCTCTTGTGGGGGCTTTGCTGTACCTGGCTACCTGCACAAGGCCTGATATTTCTTTTGCTGTTAGCTACCTGTCCAGGTTTTCTGCTCAACCCACTGCCCCCCTGTGGGCTGCAGCCAAGCGCTTGCTTTTGTATTTGAGAGAACATTCCCATCTGGGCCTCACTTACACTCACAGCCCTGGTTTCTCTTTTACTGTCTTTAGTGACTCATCCTTTGCTGATGATGGGTCTGACAGGAGATCTCAGACTGGCTATGCTGTGCTTGCTGGAGGCTGCCTTGTGAATTGGATGAGCAAAAGGCAACCCACTGTTGCTGTTAGCTCCAGTGAGGCTGAGTATCAGGCCCTGTCTCAGACTGCCAGGGAGGTGCAATGGTTGAAAAAGTTGAGAATTGATCTAGGGCTGCCTTGTGACCTGGTCACCATTCAGGGTGACAACTTGGGGTCCTTGAGCTGGGCCAATGACTGTCAGCTGCTCCCTCGCAACAAGCACATTGATGTCATCCATCACTATATCCAGGAGCTGGTGGAGGATGGCCAGGTGGATGTTGCCTATGTTAACACTAAGGACAACTGTGCTGACCCCTTCACCAAGCCCCTTGATCCTATGGTGTTCTGGCGTTTCATTCGCATGTTTGGAATGACTGCTTCTCCTTAAACCATTTTTTTTGGTTACATGTATTCTGGAATTTTTGGTTACATTTTACAGTTTCTTTAAGTTATCATTGATTGGCATTAGGTTCCTATTCCCGGATCGGGTTTTCTATACCGTTGTTACCCGACTTTGATATTTAGTTGTCCTCTTATATCCACTTGGCAAAATTTGGTTCTTTGCCTTGCTTCATACCTTCCCTTACACCCTTCGGGTTTCATTTGAAGTTTCTCTCGATTTTTTTTTCCGGAGTTCTTTGATTTTATTTTTTTATTTGTTACATATAGTTCTATGTCACCAGTGCCATAGGTGGAGTAGTACTATTGTATGTCACCTGTGTCATAGGTGGAGTATCAGCATGTATAGCGGTGCTCTCACGCGTTTTATGACTTGGTGACTACTTATGTACTCCCTTAGAACTATCGGCTCTCCTGAGCCAGCTTCCCGTGGGACTGAGTCATCTTGAGATGACTCAGTGGCAGCTTCCTGTCACCTACGTCTCCGGTCTGATCTGTACCCTGTTAGGTTCCTGTCTACCGCCTCCTTTCACCACAGGTGCCCCTTTATGGGTCTCCTGTGTCTGTAACGTTATCCTTGTCTCCGTGTATAGATTGGTGCGTCTGTTCCGCTGCTTTAATCTACTGTCCACTCTACCGGAGTGATTTCAAGCTGATACACCACACTCAGGCTGCCTGGATACCTTGTGGGCTTTGTAGGGCGGGCAGCGATAGTCTTGCCAGACAGATGTTTCATGGTGAAGGCCATTGTTAGATCGGCGTGGGCTTAACCGAAAAAGATTCCGCTGTGAGGGCGAAGTGTAAGGGCCGTTGAGAAGTGGGAGATAATGGATAATCTATGGCAACCTGGTGTCAAGTGCTTAAATCGCGTGGATTTTCCCCAAACCCTTAAGAGATTCCGACAGGTTCCGAAAAAGTTCAAGGCGGAAAGGTTCCGACAAAATTAAAATAGGAAAGCGTCCGAAATCGTCCCCTGTCGAAAATTAAAATCGAGAAGCGTCCGAAAATTAAAGTCGTACAATTGTAGTCGTAAAATGGAAGTCGTAAAATTGAAGTCCGAAAATTAATGACCGAAACTTGAAGTCGGAAAGCGTTCGAAAGCGTCCCCTGCCGGAAATGTCGGAAACGTCGGAGAACATCCAATTATATTATTGTATTATATTATAGTATTGTTCCGAACAGCATGTATAAGGGGCATGGATACGGAACAACACGCGCTGAGCCAGCTCGGCAGTGAGCGCTCGGGTTTCGTTTTGCCGTGAGTTCATTTGTTACCTATGGCCCCAAACTATGCTCATTCACCTGATTCGTTGTGAAGTCGGGAGGCAGTGAGGAAGTTTTTTCATGTACCCACATCGGAAGTTTTTGTAATCTGCCTTACCCCCCCCCCCCCCCCCCCCCCCCCCCCCCCCCACACACACACACACACACACACACACACACACACCAAAAAAAGGCCCACATCTCCTCCAGATATTATAATTAAGGGGTCAAAGTAGGGCCTATAGCTATCCTGGTTATGGTCCATTTTTTCTTTGGAGATCTGAAAATTTTCTTTTTCACCTAGTTCGTGTTTAAAAGTAAGCCATTTTCCCTGGTAAATCCCCGTTTCCAAGAAACGTCTGAAGAACCCAGCACCCTGCAGCCCAACAGCCATTTCTTACCATCGAAAGGTACAACATCGTTTTATTTAAAACAGCTACTAATATTCAGAATGCACGAGATTATGCTGATAAAAACATATGGTACAAAGGTCAATTTGAGGTTGGTTGCTTTTGGTTAAGCCCTCGGATCTGCCACGGCCTGGTCGATCGGCCTGGAGATCTATGCTTATCGAACAAGGGCGTGGCCGCCCTTGTGTTAGGTTTGGGGATCCGCTGGGGATGGGGATGGGGAGTCCCGTCGAGCCCTTCTGTCACTAGCTAGGGTTGTTTTGTGTGCGTTGTGCGGTTTGCGTAACCTTGTTACTGCCCTCGTGGCTGTTCTTGCGGAAAGTGTGTCTCGTATACCGCGCTTTGGTACACAGTTGCGTGTTACCTTATAAACTGGGGCTGTGCAGTGTGCACTTTCTGGCTGTGACTAGGCAGTCTCCTTTGGGATAACTTGACAGCCGAATCCAAACGTCGAGTGGTTAACAATGATAAGGAGGAAAGAAGAACTAGGTAGAGGGACAACAGAGACTGCAACTATACAACTAAAGGGAACTGGGAAGTCCACAGCGACCAAGATAAGGAGTGAGAAGAGAAGGTTGAAACAGGCAAGGTTAGCCTTAGAGGAGGTAGAAGGTAAGGACTATGGTTGTTTTTCCCCTCACTACATGAGGAAGGAAGAACAACCATGGGTACTAGTGAGTAAAAAGAGCCTGGTTCAACTAAGGGTAAGAGGGTAGAGGGACTACAGGGGATCTGCCGAAGAGGGATCAAGTGGGTTGCATAACGGTATCTTCTATGTGGCGTTTTTTGTTCATGGACGTGGTGGAGGCTGCTGGTTGCGAAATCTCAGGGGAGGTGAAGTACAGCTTCCTCCGCTTGAAAATAAAGGGATAGGTCTGCTTGGTCGGAAGGGCGTCTGCGTGTTCTCGACCCTTGAAGATATCATGTAGAGGGAGCTGAACTTAGACCTTCTCTGGATTATCAGAAGCAAGCCCCTCGTGAGGATGTCAGAGGAGGGGATGCTCTTGCCATCTAAGAAAACGGGGTTTAATTAATCTAGAATAGCTCCATGACAGTGGGTCCAAAGGCCGTGCTTCTTACCCATATGGTCCAGAATGGGTTCGAGAAGATCTAGCCCAATTAGGGGGGGGGGGGGGGGGGGGGGGGGGGCTTGGACTTAACAGGGAAGTACTCAATCATCTGGCCCACTATCGAGCCTTTAGAAGCAGGATAAGCTATCCTGATGTGAATTTTGGGGGGTTGCGAGGCAGCATCTGCAAAGGAGGATGCTGTAAAAAAGGAGCCATCGAGTCGGAGAATAGGACTGCCTTTGATGCTGTAAAAAAGGAGCCATCGAGTCGGAGAATAGGAATAGGACTGCCTTTGCTAGTTTATTGAGCTGCCTGCTGTTTGCAAACGACAGTTGGTGCGGTCTAAATGCAATTTGTAGGGCGAACCCTTAGGTTCCCCAGCGCACCCGTTTTGCCCCTCCGTTTTGCGCATCCTTTTTGCTCGCCCGATTGGTGACTCCGGCAGTACGCCTGATACACCGAAGTCTCTACCCATGAAGGGGCGGTAATGAAATCCCCCCCCACCCCCCCACCCCCACCCCCTCCTACTGAAGTGAATGGCCGTGACCAGCATGGAGCCTGAGAGATAACTGAGCGGTTGGGGAAGGGGGGGTGGTCTGGCTTGTCTTCACGACTGCAAAACGTGTTCATGAAGGGGAGGAAAGAGAAACGGATTTACATAAGTGACATGTTTCGCAGAAAAGGCATCATCAGACTAATAGCATATCAAACCAGATCGACAGACCCCTAAAGCTGACATGATTTGTGGACGTGTCACGACGCTTTGCTGCCTTGCTTCGACTCGGAGACACGTGGGGATTGGTTTGCAAGCGAGCTTGTGAGCGAGGGAGTCGATGCTACGACCTGATGCTTAACGTGGTACGGCGACACCATGGGAGTGAGTTTCTGATTCCTAACTGGCTACCGCTGCATGTACATTGTCACAGATTACATTCATCACACGGTGGAGGGGTGGGGTGGGGAGAGAGAGGAGGTAGAGATTCACTAGGGCCTCTTACTTAGGGGGTCTACAATCACCACCCAAAATGTTGTAGGGTACATTATGAAATTATTGTGAGCTATATTAAATTGAAATTGAAATTGAAATTGTTACATCCGTGTAATACAGTTACTCACAGGACGTGATGTTAAGGACACCACAGCGTAAGCCGGAGCTAGCTATAGCCACGGTGTGAGCTATATTACATTCATTGGTCATGGAAAGGTTTTTTTACAGGAAAATCCCCCCCAACCCCACCCAACCCCAACCCCACCCCACACACACATCGCCCCCTAAAGCTGCTAGTTACTGGAAGTACAATTTTACTGCTTGGCTACACATACTAAAACTGCAGGTCCAACCTAGACCTCTGAGGCTGCAGAAAAACACAAGCACATAACAGCAGTGACACGAAGTATACCACGGGGGGGGGGGGGGGGGGGGGGGGGGGGGGGGTATTTTTTGCCAAGCAATTGCTTCAAAGTTGAGCCCTTGAAGAAACTTACCAGGGGGCATTCTTCCACCAGATCATTCACATTGTCAAGGTGTTTCAAATACACCTTTTTAACCATGTTCTTGAAATCGATACACTCAGCTGTGCTCTGAGTGTAGATTAAAAAGAGAGCAAATTTATTTTCCTCGCAGCTCTTTATTCTAGACCCACTAAGGAAAGAATCCTTATCTTCAAGCTTTAACTTCGCAAAAATGACAGTACCTGTACTAAAATTACTAGAGTAAGGCAACCCACCCAACCACCACATTAAACATACATGCATGCTCATTGAATCACATGTACATGTTGTGTACCGGTAATAATTGCTTCTCTTGGGGCCTCAGGATCAGACTCAATAGCATATACAGGCTGAAAAGCTTGATTGCATGCACAGATCACAGTATTTCTATTTGGCTGATAGCAGCAGCTTCTAGGCAGCTCCCTGGGCCAGCCACTGGGCTAAGCCTCAAAAATTCAGCAGCGCTAGAAAGGTGATTATGTCTGCTTCAAGGTGCACTACGTTGCTTTAGTTCTGGCTGATTTGCCAGCCAGGGGAGCTGTCTAGAAGCTGCTGCTTCGTAGCCGGGAAAAAACAGTGGTGCGGATAGGTGCCATACCACCCGTGCAAGTGTGAGTCCAAAGGAGTACATACAGTGGTGCAGATAGGCGCAATACCACGCGTGCAAGTTTGAGTCCAAAGGAGCACACATCTGTACCTCATTGACATGAGGCCAGTTACCATAAGGTGGCCTTGCCAGCTCAAGAGCCAGATAGGCAATTTCCCCAAATAGTGCTTCTCTAATTACAATGGCACTAATGGCAGCCTCTACATGACATTTTCGGACTTCAATTTTCGGTCTTTAATTTTCGGACTTAATTGTTGGGCGACTTTAATTTTGCGACTTTAATTTTGCGACTTCAATTTTACGACTTTAATTGTACGACTTTAATTGTCGACATCAATTTTCGGACGCTTTCCGACTTTAATTTCCGACAGAGGACGCTTTCGGAAGCTTTTCGACTTCAAAATTTTCGGACCCTTTCGGGACCTCTGAAGGGTTTGGGGAAAAGCCACGCGATTTAAGCACTTGACACCAGGATGCCATAGACTATCCATCATCTCCCACTTTTCAACGGCCCTTACACTTCGCCCTCACAGCGGAATATTTTCCGATTAAAAAGCCCGCACCGATCTAACAATGGCCTTCCCCATGAAACATCTGTCTGGCAAGGCTATCGCTGCCCGCCCTACAAAGCCTACCAGGTACCCAGGCAGCTAGAGAGCACCGCCTAATTTGTCCCTCTTTCTCACTCATTTCCGCACTGCTGCATCAGTACCCCTGTTTTTATGCTGTTTCCCGTCATCCTGTACGATTTACCGTTCGTAGGGCCATGAAGTCTGTCGAGTGTCAGGCTGCCAAGACCCAGTTCGGGCGGATTGCCGCTGCCACCCTCGCTGCCTCCACTATCATCGCTGGGGTAAGCTTAAGACGGGTAGCACCCAGCTGGTGGACTCGAATGCATGCACGCATGCGCACGCACGCATTCACACATGCACGCATTCACACACGCGTCCGTCTTCAGTGGTCAATGCTTGCGGCACTGCTGCGGGTGAAGTGCTGTGCGAGTTGGGGCGTGTTGGGGTGTGACCTGCCTGCGTCTGGCTCCGTGGTCTCCCAGGTCAGCTTTGACCGACAGTGCCCGAAAATAACAGTGGGCACGACAGGGCGACCCGAGTCCCAGCCGCACGCGACCGCACGCGTGTGAGAGGCGAATGGGAGCGTGCGCGCACGCTTCCATTTGCCATATTATTCCCTTCTCTTGCCTCTCCCTTCATTTGCTTTCGCACCATGATTCTTGATCCATAATGCTCTGATAGTAGTAATAATAATCTGAACGGGCATTGCGCTTTGCACTTGGGCCTGCAGTCGGTCACTGCTGAGTTTGCGCTCCTCCACCTGACCGAGCGTCTGCCACATCGTGCAGCTCAGTCCACGCCATTGGCTGGTTTATCTTCTCCTCTTCACGATTCGTTCTCCCTCACTACGCTGCATCTTCGCTTGCTGAAACGTGCACCTCTTCTCTCTGTCTTCCTCGCAGGCTGCCTCCGCCCTGACCTACGACGAGCAGCAGGGACTGACGTACCTGCAGGTCAAGGGAAGCGGCATGGCCAACACCTGCCCAGTCTTGACCTCCGGATCCACCGACCTGAAGGTGCGATCTCTCTTCCCAGAGATACCCTTACAAAATCCTTTCCTGTTCTGAAATGTCGAGGTGACAGCTGTGCACCGACAAGTGTAGCACTATGCAGGCAGGCATCTATAAGGTTGACAAGTTGTGCATGGAGCCCACCTGTTCCACCTTCGCATACACACACCAACACACACACGCAAAGACATGCACGCACGCACGACCCCCCCCCCCCCCCCCCACCCCACCCCACCCCACCCCACCCCCTCACACACACGCACACATGCACACAACGCAGACCCTAAAGGCTAGCGACTACAGGATTGAAATGTTTTGCATGGAGCCCACCTCTTTCACCGTCAAGGATGAGTCCCGTGTCAAGGACGGAGAGCCTGAGTTTGTGCAGACCAGGCTCCTGACCCGCTTGACATACACCCTGGACGCCGTGAGTTCAACTTTAAATCGTATTTGAATGAACTAAGAGTGGTGTCGATAGTCGTCTATGTATTGATTGCTCGCATGTGTAGCTCTGCACTATGGAATTGTGCAGCTTGATACATGAGGTTCCGCATGCCTGTCTTTATCTGTACTACTCGAACACCAATCAGCATATCCCCATATAAACTGCGCAGCCCCAATTCCCCCAAAGCAGCATGTCTACTTATCGCTCAGCATGCCACGAGAAAGAGAGAGAGAGAGAGAGAGAGAGAGAGAGAGAGAGAGAGAGAGAGAGAGAGAGAGAAGTTGCAGGAGGTTCTGCATGCCTGTGCTCCAGCTGCTCCTGGTCTATCTGCTGCTGTGGCAGCTGCTGAAACGTGCTGAGCTGAAACATGCTGAAACATGCTGAGCATCTGCAGCTGGAACCTTAGTTAACAACCCCTATCTGTTATCCCCCATTGTTTGCAGACCTCCAATTGCCATATCCCTCCCCCCTCTTCCCACGTACCCCTCTCCACCCTCTCACCCAACCGCCCAGATGTCCGGCACCTTTAACCTTGGCGGAGACGGCTCCGTTGATTTCAAGGAGGAGGATGGCATTGACTATGCTGCCACCACCCTGCAGCTTCCCGGAGGCGACCGCGTTCCTTTCCTGTTCACCATCAAGCAGCTCGAGGCCAAGGGCACCCTCGACTCCTTCTCCGGAGACTTCGACGTGCCCTCTTACCGGGGATCCTCCTTTATGGACCCCAAGGTGAGTGTTACAGGATTTAGGTGTTGTGAGGAGAGGGGGGGGGGGGGGGGGGGGGGGGGTCACTCAATATCTAGACTATTTTCTCAGGGAAAATCAAATTGCTATCCTTTTCCTTGGGTTCTCTTTCTTGGACCTCTGGATGTGCCTCTCTGGTGTGTAGGTAGGCAGTTCAGAAGGAGCAGGTAGAGGACGGCTGGTGTGTGTTGGTGGTGGGCGAGGTTGGTGGTGGGGGAGTGGGCAAGGCGCGTTGCATGCTTGGGTTTCCTATTCCGCAAGGAGGGTGTGCAGGGTGGGTGTGGAAACGGCTTTGGCACATCCAACGTCTACGTGCCCTTGCATTATGTGTGTTGTGTCTTGATCCATACATACATCCGTAATCCCCTCCCCCCCCTCTCCCCCCCCCACACGCACAGGCACCTATCCCAAATCCTAGCTGTGCTAAAATTACCCCTCTTCCCCCCTTGCACCCATCATAAATCCTGACCTCAACTACCACCCACCCCCCCCCCCCCCCCCCCCCCCCCCCCCCCCCCCCCCCCCCCCACACACACACACACCCTTTAGGGCCGCGGTGGATCCACCGGTTACGATAACGCCATTGCTCTGCCCGCCGCCGCTGACACCGAGGAGCTGGCGAAGGAGAACAACAAAGAGAACAACGCCCTGAGGGGAACCGCAGTCTTCTCCGTAGCTAAGGTTGATGCCGAAACTGGGGAGATAGCCGGTGTCTTTGAGTCCATCCAGCCCTCGGACACTGACATGGGAGCCAAGGCCGCAAAGGACATCAAGATCACTGGCCTCTGGTGAGTGGTGATTCACAAAAACCCATAGATTCGAATGGCATTACTGTTCAAAACTCCAGCAGGGTTGGTTCCTGCAGTAAGGTTGAGGGTATAGCCATGCTGGGAGGTGTCTGGGGGCTCCAAGGGGGGTCAGGCATTTGTTTGTTAGTCAGAGGCCAGTGATCTTGATGTCCTTGGCGGCCTTGGCTCCCATAGCCAAGGCCTCCAAGGACATCTAGATCACTGGCCTCTGGTGAGTGGTGATGATCGGGGTGATCTGGCCGGTGCTGACAGCTATAGCTGGTATATATGTTAGCAGCGTAGCTTGCGTTCCCATGCATGTGCATACTATTTGCCCCTTACCCCTTCCCACCATTTTGCCTTGTATTCCAAACCTCCTTCCCCTCTTCCTAGCCACCTTCAACACTACTAACCTCCCCCCCCTCTCCTCACCTTTCAGGTACGGACAGCTGAACTAAGCAGCTGGTCTCTATCTTCCAGCTCTCTTGCAGCTGGCTGTTGGTCTAGTGGCAATTGCAGCTGGCTGTTGGTCCAATTGGTCTTGCAGCTCTTTTGCAGCTGGCCGTTGGTCTAGTGGCAATTGCAGCTGGCTGTTGGTCTAGTGGCAATTACAGCTGGCTGTTGGTCTAATGGCAATGTGCTCTGACCCTCGCTGGCGTCTGTTACATACATAATTATTGAGCGATTCTTTTTGAACGATCCTTGTTGAGCAATTCTTGTACTCATTCAATTCATTCATCAAGCAATCGGGGAACCATTTAGTACCAGCTTGTGAACATATCACTAGCAGGGTACTTCAAATGGCCAAATTGGCCAGCGCTTTAGCGTACTTGAAAACAAAAAAACTGCGCTTTGTAGTGCAAAAAGCGCAAAAATTGCTTGCTGCGCCCACAAGGGGTTGCAAAAAACTGCGCTTAAAGCGCAGAGGGGGTCATAAAGTCAGCGCTCAAAAGCGCAAAAGCGCGCGCTTTGAATTACCCTGATCACTAGGGTGGGGAACTTTGCGCCGGGTGGGGTTTAACAGCCGCCCGGGTGATTCGTTTTTTTGTTTTCGAATTTGGGGCGGTGCTGCCGTCTTTGCCCAGCCTGCTTGGTCAAAAGATTCGTGTTGAAGGCCCTTCCTATGCTTTCTTGGTGCTAGGGTTGCTTGGTGTATGAGCAAGAAATACCACAATTACTGTGCCGACCAGGCTAGCTGACGGGCTGGCACCACCCTTCAAAGATTTAGAGCATCCTAATTTTGCGTGTTCGCGTGCACAAATTTGATCCTCCTCTTTTCAAGAGTTGGAATTCTTCGTTTTTCCTCTTATCCACAGTTATGGGCCAGCAGTACGTACTGGGTGCGTTTCTTCACACCCACCCCCGCCCATAAGGCCCTTATTATTGTTCATTATTGCACGCATCATAGAGGGAGCCGTGCTTGCGTTTTGAAGTTTTGAACTGATTTACCGGTAGTTGGCATCCTCTCGACCAGCATGTGCCTTATCTTATCCTTGTGTTACCTGTTCGCTTCTGTAACAAAAGGTCTTCTTTTATTTAGTCATCCTCCGCCTGTCTTCTCGTTTGCGGATTTTTCAGTGTATTTAGCTCATTCTGTGTCGTTATCTGGACTGCTCTTGTGCTATGTGCTTGGGAACCTTTCACTTGGGTGAAATTGGCTTTTAAAAACTGACTGAAAAAAACAAAGTGTACGAAAAGGTGGCTACAAATCGGCAAAAGAGGTTATGCCCAAGGGCTGATTCTGTGCGCTCGGAACAATACAGGGAGCGGGCAGTTTGACGGGCATGTTCGACGGGCAGGTTCTGCCCTGTATTGCCAACGTCTGTACTGGAGCACGGCAATGCAAGGCAGAAAATAAAAATATATATTTCAGTAGTCCTCTGCTACCACATCTAATTCCCACCATTATGATACAGTACGCAAGTAGAAGATAGATACGGTACCATGGTGTTTACATTTCAAAGTTGCTGGTTAATGGTTTACAAGCATACTTTTAGGCAGCCCACCTTTTCAAGCACTTAAGTAGCCTACTCAATCATAGCTAGGGTAGTACACACACCACAGTACTTTAGCTCATCCAGGTTTGTGCAGGACGCAGCGTCCTGCGTCGCAGGACGCACCATGGGAGGGTCCGTTGCGTCGCAGACGCAGGTTCAAGATGTTGGTTGCGTCTCACCCATCAGTTGGCCCACCACCACTCCATTGCCGTGGGCTAAGGGTTCTGTTGATAGTGGGACGCAGCCTATTGACCTGAATGTGTCCCAGGACGCAACTTACCGAATTGAATGTGTCCCAGGACGCAACATATCAAATTAGGTTGCGCACCAGGACGCAACCCCTGGGGTCCGGTTGAAGTACCCTGAGCTCATCACACTCAGAGTCAGATATGAATTTATGATACAAGGTGATCTGATGTTATTCAGTCTACTTATAGGACTCAAGTTTTGTTTTTGCCAAAGCATGTAACTTCAGCCAATTCGACGAGCCCCCCCCCCCCCCCCCCCCCCCCCTGTGTTTTTGCCAATGCTGGAACCGAAGTCATATTCTGGCACCCTTCTTCGACCTCTTACCAACTTCAATTTCTGCCAACTTATCATGTGCGTACGGGTATAGCGTAACAACTTATCATGTGCGTGCGGGTACACTGCAACCAAGTTCAAGTTACGAGGCCATGCGCCCAACTTGTCCTAGGTTATTTTGGGTAGGCAATGCCATACCTGCTCCTTTGTTACGAGTAGGACAAGCTCCGCCACATCACATATAATCCTTCGAGTCTAGGGCTAGAGTAGGGAGACCAGGGTACTTCAAACATATCCCAGGGGTTGCGTCCTGGGAAGCACCCTAATTCAGTATGTTGCGACCTGGGACGCAATCAAGACCTTAGGCTGCGTTGAAATATCAACAGAACCTGTAGCCCACGGCAATGGAGTGGTGGTGGGCCAATCAAGTGCTGGGTGAGACGCAACTAACATCCTGAACCTGCGTCTGGGACGCAACGGACCCTTCCCATGTTGCGTCCTGCGAACCAGGACGCTGCGTCCTGCACTACCCTGAGGGTGACCCGTAGTGGTAGAGCGGTCATTGAATATGGTCACCACAACCGGTTCGAATCTGCACTGACATGTGCTCTAGAAATCCCTGGTTTCTGTGGTTATCGCACGGGGGTATCGTCAACTGCCATGTGCAGATGATTAGACGCCATACTTGGCGCACAGAACCGTGTAACAACAAATATTATTATGTAGGGAGACCCACCCTTTGAGGTGAAACTCCGTCTCGTAAAAAAATGGATGCAAGGGTTGTTCAACGCATTTCACGTAACGAACATATTTTTTTGGGGGGGGGGGGGGGGGGGGGGGGGGCATTATGTTGGACGTGAGAAACGTAGGCTTGGTCTCTCGAGACGCTGTTATGGGTTCATGCACCGTAGATTATGCAAACAGTTGCGTCTCAAAACGTAGATTTTGGGTTCATGCACCGTTTTGGGTTCATGCACCGTTTGGGTTCATTTTGGGTTCATGCACCGTTTTGGATTCATGCACCGTTTGGGTTCATGCACCGTAGATTATGCAAACAGTTACGTCTCAAAACGTAGATTTTGAAGTACCCAAAGACGGAGTGGCGACAAATATGCCGCCGCCGCCGAAGACCCCTACACTTGCAGTGGGTCCTAGACGAGGAAGTGAGGAGACACGAGAGTCTTCTTTGCGATGTTGTCCTCTCCCAACCTGATGCGGACGATCCTGCATAACGTGGACAAATGCACAAGTAAAGTAAGCGAAGTACATGGAGTACAAAGAGACATAAGACATAACAGATTAACAGATCGAAAGCTAAATGTCAACGACAACAACCAATATTATTAATGAATACCTAAACGAGGTCGCCTAACGGATAAGGACATGAAATCGCATGCTTGTTTGTTGTTGTAGATGATATGGTAGGGGTGGTGGTGGGGGGGTGGGGTGGACGAGGTGGTGGTGGTGGGTGGGTGGGAGGGGAGCTTGGGAATGTGCAGAGCATATATTAAGACTGAAGGTGAAAAAGCCACTGTTTTTATTTTTGGCTACGAGCAGCAGCTTCTAGGCAGCTGCCCTGGCTGGCTAATTAGCCAAACCTAAAGCAACCTAGTGCACCTTGAAGGTGACGTAATCAGCTTTCCATAATTGATGAAATAGTTCTGTGTAGCCAAGTGGTCGGCTCAGGGAGCTGCCTAGAAGGTGCTATGAAAAGCCGAAAAGAAAAACCTTGGAACAAGCAAGCATTGTCCTTTGTAGACACTCCGTGAAAGAACCCTGGCAACACATACAAAGGCACTAATATACAACCTCAACTTCCCAGGTGCAAACACCAGTGTTTGTTATTTCATATTTTTGTAGTCCAGTTGAGTAGCTACTTGGGCTACTCAACCCTGATCTCAGGATAGTTGCGCAGCCATCGCATGGTGGAGCGCCAACCGCGGAGCCTGGGGAGGTCGGGGGGCAGCACGTCCCGATATCAGGGGGTCTGGGGGGATGTAGCATTTGACAGAATGGTGACGCGTCGTCGAAAAAAGAAACACTGGCAAACACGTGCACAGACAGGCACATACACACATATGCACAGACAGGCGCAAACACGTGCACAGACAGGCACATACACACATATGCACAGACAGGCACATGCACGAACATGCACTTACGTTGACAAACACACGCACAGAGATGCACATGCACAGCCATACACCAACAAAATACAGACATCCACAAACACACGCATGCACAGGCTCTCACCTTAAGACCTGGATGACTGCGTAGGTTCCGATGCAGTGACTGGTATGTTGCGTGACTCCATGTCCACAGTGCCGAAGAAGAGAGCGTCAAAGGTGAACATATATGCACAAACACACATAGAAATCAACAAACACACGCATGCAAAGGCTCTCACCTTAAGAACTGGATGACCACATAGGTTATGATTGCAGTGAGCGGTATGTTGCGCAACTCCATGTCCACAGTGCAGAAGAAGAGAGCGTCAAAGGTGAACAGATATGCACATGCACAGCCATACACAGACATGCACAAGCACACACATGCACAGGTTCTCACCTTAAGAACTGGATGACCACATAGGTTATGATTGCAGTGACCGGTATGTTGCGCAACTCCATGTCCACAGTGCAGAAGAAGAGAGCCTCGAAGATGAACAGACGCAATTCGATGCCAAAGAACATGGTGTTGGTCCACCTGGTGGTGGGGAGTGAGAAGGGTTGAGGCTTGAGGTTTGAGGTGGGGGGGTGCACAGAGAGTTTGAGGTGGGGAAGAAGAGAGCCTCGAGGACAAATAGACGCAATTCGATGCCAAAGAAAATGTGTTGGTCAAGGTGGTGGTGAGGAGTGAGAAGAGTCGAGCTTTGAGGGTGAGGTTGCACAGGGAGGTGAAGGTGAGCAAAAAGAGGGCATTGGATTAACTCTTGGTGCTGTTTTTGGTGCTCGTTGGGTGGTTGGTGCTGTTTTAAGGGTGGCTGGGGTGGTTGGTGCTGTTTTTGGGGTGGTTGGGGTGGTTGGTGCTGTTTTTAGGGTGGTTGGTGCTGTTTTTTAGGGTGGTTGGGGTGGTTGATGCTGTTTTTAGGGTGGTTGGTGCTGTTTTTGGGGTGGTTGGTGCTGTTTTGGGAATGGTTGGGGTGGTTGGTGCTGTTTGTAGGGTGGTTGGGGTGGTTGGTGCTGTTTTTTAGGATGGTTGGGGTGGTTGGTGCTGTTTTTAGGGTGGTTTGAGTGGTTGGTGCTGTTTTTGGGGTGGTTGGGGTGGTTGGTGCTGTTTTGAGGGTGGTTGGGGTGGTTGGTGCTGTTTTGAGGGTGGTTGGGGTGGTTGGTGCTGTTTTTGGGGTGGTTTGGGTGGTTGGTGCTGGTTTTGGGATGGTTGGTGCTGGTTTTGGGGTGGTTGGTGGTGTTTGGAGCTGGTATTGGTGGTGTATGGGGTGGGGGGTTGGAGGGTGAGGGTATGGGTGCGGGGGAGCGGTCCAACTAGGGGGCAGGCGTAGCCCTACGGCAGCCTGCACCTGTTTAACCACCTGAGCAGGTGCAGGCTGCCATAGGGCAAGGGAGATACGTCATTGGGAACGTCAGTTGGGGTTGGTTGGGTACGTGTGTCACATATGTACGTCATTGGACACGTTTTGGGCAGCGTACAAAGACAAGAACTAGATGGGTGCATACGACAACAAGAGATAGATGGATGCATACAACGACTAAGTATATATATCATACAACGACAATACATAGATGGGTGCATACGACGAGAAATTATACATATGATGCGACGACAAGATATAGATGGGTGCATGCACTCACATGTTGAAGTAGTCGTGCACCATGATAGACCTCTGTGACGCGTTGTCTGGAGGGAGACGAACTAACATCTGGTAGTAGGAGGGGTCCAGCACCTGTGGTATGTCAGGTGGCAGGGTCAGGGAGGGGAGAGAAAGAGAGAGAGGGAGAGAGAGAGAGAGAGAGAGGAGAGAGAGAGAGAGGAGAGAGAGAGAGGAGAGAGGAGAGAGAGAGAGAGAGAGAGAGAGAGAGAGAGAGAGAGAGAGAGAGAGAGAGAGAGAGAGAACATCTGGTAGTAGGAGGGGTGCAGCACCGGTGGTATGCGGTGGGGTTGGTGTGGTGTGGTATGAGGTGGTATGATGTGGCAGAGTCAGGGTCACAGTGTGGTGGTCAGGGTCACATGTGGCAGGTCAGGGGGTTGAGTGGGTTGCTGGTCACTTAGGTGTGAAGGGGTTAAGGAGGGGGGTGCAGGGGTTTGCAGCACCTTTGTTATGCCTGTTGGTGGTCTCGACTCTGAGGGCAGTGCGAAGGCAATATGGGTGGGAGCGTGGATGATAGCAAGTGGGGTGGTGTTTGGTGGGGTGTTGGTGCTGGTGGGTGGGGTTGGTGACGAAAAGTAACATATGGGTAAGTACGGAGGGTTCTCGCACCTGTGTATTCGTGGCAGGGTGTGTGTGTGTGTGTGTTGTGTGTGTGTGTGTGTGTGTGAGAGAGAGAGAGGGGAGAGAGAGAGAGAGATAGAGGAGAGAGATGAGAGAGAGAGAGAAGAGGCTGGGAGAGAGAGAGACGAGGAGAGAGAGAGAGAGGAGATGAGAGAGAGAGCGAGAGGAGGAGATGAGCGAGGAGAGAGAGAGCGCGGAGAGAGGAGAGAGAGGACGAGAGAGAAGGAGCATGAGAGAGTGAGGAGAGAGAGGAGAGAGATGATGAGAGAGAGAGATGGGCCTGAAATTTGCGGCACAAATAAATAAAATTGTACGTTCTTTATTGTGAGGCGTGCGGTTGAGGGGGCCAAGCCCGTTGCTTGCACATGTGGCTATGTGAGGTGGCAGGTCAGGGTCACAAGTTTGGAGTGAGGGTGGGGGTCGGTAGGTTTAGGGTTCGTACGGTTGTATGTGAGGTGGCAGGGTCAGGGCCACAGTGTGGAGTGAGTGGTTGGGAAAGTTGGAGGGGTCAAACAACTACATGGTAAATGAGTTATTTAGGTCCAAAAGGGTATATGAATTACTTAGGTCAACAAGACTATCGGTCAAGGGTCGGTATCTTCCACCGACCCTAAGTGTGCCTACTCGTTTGTAGGAGTGGCAACGCCATTCGAACTGAATCCTCGACGTCGCTGGTTTGTGTCGGGAGACTCGCCTATTGGGGAGAAAACCCTTCTACATTTCAAACAAAAGTAAAAGATCCCTAGGACTGACCTGAGTGGCATGGTCCCTTTCCAGGGTGGGGTAGGGTGGGGGTGGGTGGGAGTGGGGTCCGTACGATGGGCTCACTGACGTAGTGAAGCTGACAACGCACATATGACACAGCCAACCCAATGCCTAACAATGCCTATCAGTGTTATACAATGGTCTTGTGGTAGTCCTGATCGCTTGAGGACGAAGAGTCGGGGGCTCGACTCCCCCTTTGGCCGCTCTTAGCTTTGCAGGTCGTCGTCAACCGCGATGGTGTCCAGTTGAGGTAGGGGACCGCTCCCCATCCGTGTACGACGTGCTCCCTGAATTCCACGCCCCACCAGGCGTTATCATTACCTTTTGCCTAACAAACCACGATACATGAATCTGCACACACAACCCCGAACCCACAAACAATACCAAAAGCCAGCTGATCGGGGCGACCATTCTAGTTCCTAGGACTGACCTGAGTAGCATGGTCCCACTCCAGGGTGAGGGTCCAGGGTGGGGTAGGTTGGGGAGGGGGAGGTCCGTACGACGGGCTCACTGCCCTAGTCAAGCCGGCAACGCACACATCACACGGCCAACCCAATGCCTACCGAAGCACGCTACAGGCATCTGCAAACACAACCCCAAGCCCACAAAAAGACCCAAAGCCAGCTGATCAGGGCGGATCTTCTAGTTCCAAGGACTGACCTGAGTGGCATGGTCCCATTGGCATGGACTTGCCCAACCTTACATAATAAAGATAGTTCTAGAATATGCAGAGGGGCATTATATTGATCAGGTCAACAGGCCTATCTATCTTCTCTAGGACTGACCTGAGTGGCATGGTCCCGTTGGCATGGACTTGCCCAACCTTACATAACCAAGATAGTTCTAGACTATGCAGAGGGGCATTATATTGATCAGGTCAACAAGCCTATCTATCTGCCCTAGGACTGACCTGAGTGGCATGGTCCCGCTCCAGGTCCCCAAGCATCTTCTTGAACGTCTCAGTGATCTCCGCTTGGGAAGGACAGGGAGTCGGGCGGGGACATGCCTGGCCCTCTCAGGAAGGATGTGAGTTGACCTCGTCGATGGCGCTTCTCTGAGCTGCCTACGTTTGTGAATGTTGGTTTTTGTGTCAGGCTTATACACATACTTTGCTGGCCCTCTCAGGAAGGGTTGTGAGCTGACCTCGATGCTGGCGCTTCTCTTGAGATGCCTACGTTTGTAAGTGTTGTGCTTTGTGTCAACGTATGCCGGCTTATACCAGTACTTGTTTGTGCTCCTCGCAGAAAAGGACGCTATCTGATCTCCACGCTGGCGCTTCTCTTGTGCTGCGACGTCTGCGAGTGTTGTGTGTTTTGTGTCAGGCTTTTACGTGTACTTGCCTGGCCCTGTCAGGAAGGGTAGTGACCTCGATGCTGGCACTTCTCTTGTGCCGCTATGTTTGTGCGGATAGTGTTTTGTGTCTTACCGCTTCAATCTTGCGCAGCATTGCTGTCTACACAGACAAGTATCCCCCCCCCCCCCCCCCCCCCCCAACGCCCACCCCAACCCCACCCCCCCCCAACGCTCCCACCCAACCCAAAAACCCCCCCACCCAACACACGTCTACCACTCTTTTCCCATGCAAGTGTTATTACCCAGCCTCACCGCTTTCTATCGAATCAGCATTGTACACACAGGACAGTCTCCCCCCCACCCACCCACACACTCTCTATGCAAGTTTACAATAGGCTCACCGCTTTATTCTGGCACAGAATTGTTGTCTCATCAACATATATTTACCCCCCCCCCCCCCCCCCCCCCCCCCCCCACCACCCACCCCCCCCCCCCCCCCCCCCCCCCCCCCCCCCCCCCCCCCCCCCCCCTCCTACACACGCACCCAAAAAACAACGGACTACCACTCCCTATGCAAAGAGCATAATCAGACTCACCGCTTCCATCTGGCGCAGCATTTAGTCTGAACATACTATTTAAAACCCCCCCCCCCCCCCCCCCCCCCCCCCCCCCCCCCTCCCACCCACCCAACACACGCACCAACAACACACGACTACACTATCCCATTGCAAGAGCATAATCAGGCTCACCGCTTCAACCTGGCGAAGCATCGTAGTCTCAACATGCTTATTTTACCCAAACCCCCCCACCCACCCAAACTTACCACTCTCCCATGCAAGATCACACTCCAGGCTCCACCGCTTCAATGGCACAGCATTGTTGGTATCCACATTACTATTTACCACCCCCCCCCCCCCCCCCCCCCCCCTCCTACACACGCACCCAAACACACGACTACCACTCTCCCTTGCAAGAGCATAATCAGACTCACCGCTTCAATCTGGCGCAGCATCGTAGTCTCATATTGCTTCCGAATGGAGTCCTCCACAAAGAGGAGGAATATCTGTGAATGATTAGCACAAGCTCAAATGAGTAGGGAACGGCAACTAATATAAGTGTCTGAAAAACTAATGTTAACTAATATTATTATTATTATTTCGTCACAATAATATTACTGTTTCAAATAAATTCAAAATTCTGGTGAGACGGCTCATCTGTCGAACTAACATTCACCAATATGATGCATTTACTAATATGAGCTAAATTAGCCTTCCCCTACAAAGGAGTACATACAGACATGTGGTGATGAGGATGATGATGATGATGATGATGATGATGATGATAATGACGGTGGTGATGATAATGATGATAACGATGATGATTACATTTTTTCTGGTGCCCTACTGGACCCCAAATGTGCCTGCAGCTTGACGGAGCCATGGGGGCTGATGGACATCATGCCCCCAAAAAGAAAAAGGAGAAAATAAGTTAAGCACCTAGCAGCATAGATAGAACAAGGGAAGCACCTAGCAGCATAGATAGAACAAAGGAAGCACCTAGCAGCATAGATAGAACAAGGGAAGCACCTAGCAGCATAGATAGAACAAGGTAAGCACCTAGCAGCATAGATAGAACAAGGGAAGCACCTAGCAGCATAGATAGAACAAGGGAAGCACCTAGCAGCATAGATAGAACAAGGTAAGCACCTAGCAGCATAGATAGAACAAGGGAAGCACCTTTTAGCGCTCGATAGGAAAAACAAGGGAAGCCCTAGCCAGGCATTAGAAGACCAAGGTAAGCACCTAGCAGCATAGATAGAACAAGGGAAGCACCTAGCAGCATAGATAGACCAAGTTAGCACACTAGCATCATAGATAGGAAACCAAAGGGAAGATCTACGCAGGGCATTAACAAGCCGGGCAATCCAATTCACGCCACAGTTGTTTCTTTGTTTCTGATGACGCGTCGCTGTTCTGTCGCCATTCCGTCGAATGCTACACCTCCCAGACCCCTCGATATCGGGACACGCTGCCCCCCGATCCCCCCAGGCTCCGCGCTTCACCCTCCGCCATACGATGGCTACGCAACTATTCTGAAATCAGGGTTGAGCAGCCCAAGTAGCTACTCAACCTGGACTACAGAAATATGAAATAAAAAACACTGATCAAGCACTGAGCTGTGATGTGAAATAATGATCATTTATGAAATAACTAAACATCAGCAGTGCTGCTTGTGTTATAGTATCATAGTGTACACACAGTACACGGTGCGTCCATGAGCTGTTGATAATGATAAATTTGTGGCACTAGCAGGGCCGAACACAAGGCCTGGCACTCAGGTTACACATTTGTAGAACTTGGTCAGCGTTAAAGCAACAAACGTCAAATTGGTCAGAGCTTTGGCTGTGACGAAAAGCGCAAAAAACTGCGCGTGCGCCAAAAGGGGGTGAAAAAATGCGGGACAGACCGTGGGGCTCAAAAAAGAGTGTGGTGACATCGCGCGCAGAGAGACTTAGTAGTGAAAATGTGGTAAGCCATACCCGCATTAGGGTGAATATGAATAAACAAAGAAAGAGAGATTAAAGGGGCTCATGACTCTCCCTCTAGCAGTGTGAAACAAAAAACGAGCATGACAAGTCGGACCTGGCGAAAAGACAGCCCAGCATTTCCAACAAAGAATGAGTGTGCCAAGATTATACCAATCATATCAGATATCCACGCTTCCGACGAATGGATCAATGGATGAGCTCCTAGAAAAAATGAACGAAGAGTTCGGTTCAATCCCCCGGGTGTGATTTAGTGGCCCCGCCGGTCTGCTGTCAACTGCCATGGTGCTGTGTCCATGTAAAAGTAGCGGCCGTTCCCTAACTGCCGGTTAATACGGGCTCCCTTAATACCACGCCCACCAGGCGTCTCATTTCCGCACTGAGCGGCTGAATAAACAAGCCCAGAATTACTTACCGCCACTGGAGTCTGTCCAGCTATTACCATGCCGCCGTCCGGATGCAACCTAGCAGACTGAACAAGCCGCTTGTCATACCAGGATATAAACGCTACAAAACCCTGGGCCGCCCCAACAAACACACAGCCCGAGACAGAATGAGTGGTGTATCTCCCACCTCACCCTTTCTCTCGCTCCACCTACATACCACAAGACAACAACAACAAGACGTACTACTTTAGAGCCTTCACCCTGTCTCTTGTTCCATACTTCCCACCTCCAACTAGAGGGCGGATGTGTGTAAGCCCCCCCCCCCCTGCCTAGTTACTAATGACCTAACTTGACATAACTTTGCAACCAACAAAACTGACGATACCTCAGCCCTCTTTCCTTCACCACCTTTCCTCTACCACCCAGCGCAGGCTATGGAAGTCCCCGCTACCCACACCCCCTTGCCTATCTTACCTAA
>JACBWV010000364.1:3168902-3328902 GCA_013435795.1 Chlamydomonas sp. ICE-L
CCCCTCCCCCCTCCCCCCACACACACACACCTCCCTCACCCCACACACCACGATTCAGCCTTCCTTCTATCCCCCCCCCACCCCACCCCCCCCCCCCACACACATCCCCTGGGTTAGCCAGGAGACCTTACACAACCGACACCGTAGCGCCCACCACTGGCCGCGTCCGTCTTTCACGGGAACTCTGGTGTTTTGTGATTAAATCATCCGCCCCTATCGCCAAACATTCTTGCCTTCGCCCAACCAACACCCAAACATACCCCCCCCACACACACAGTCCCATGGTTTAGCCAAACAGGCCAGAGGGGACTCCCACAAACCGACCCGTAGGCCCACCACCTGGCTTGCGTCAGTCTTTCAATTGCTTTGATGGTCTTGTGATCAGCTGCGCCAATCGCCCTTCAGATCCACGCACACACCCCACACTAACTCCCCTACGTTACCCCCCTCCACCCCCACACTCCCCTGGCGGTAGCCAGAGGGCCTTACCCCAACCGACACCGTTAGCGGCCCCACCCTGGCGCTGGCAGGCGTGCAAGGGTACTGTGAGGGTCTGGTCAGCGGCGCCACTCGCCAGGCAGCAGCCCGGCCCAACACACCCCGACCGCCTAACTACCCCCCCTCCCACTCCCCACCCCACCCCCACACGCCCCTGGCGGGCGCCAGAGGGGGACTGCACAACCGACCCACCTAGCTGCCACCACCCTGGCCGCTGTCAGTCTTTCAATGTGACCTGCTGGTTGAGATGGTAAAGCATCCGCCACCCCCGATGCGCCCACCAAACAGCGGCCGGCGCCCACCCACACCCCACAGACCCTCACCCAACACACCCCCCACCCACACACCCGCAGACCCCGCCCACACCACAGACCCCCACACACCCCACACGCACGGCCAGGGAGGCAAAACGAGAATGAGGGGACGTACCAACAACCGACACGGGCCACCCCACCACCCAGGCCGCGGGCAGGCGTGCAGAGGGACCGGGGGCGGGGAGCAGCCGCCACCCACCCACCCCGACCCACCCACCCCCAGGGAGACCCCACACCCCAACAGACCCCACACCGACCCCACCACCCCGCCGACCACACCCAAAGACCCCACACCCGACCACCACCCACAGGACCCCACACCCCAACAGCCCCCATCACCCGACCACACCCACAGACCCCTACCTACCCCAACATACCCACACCCCGACCCACCACCCAAACAGTACCCCACACGCCAACATACCCCACACCGACACACCACCCCCACATACCCCCACCCCACATACCCCACACCTACCCACCACCCCCACATGACCCCACACCACAACATCCCCCCACCCTACCCACCACCCCCACATACCCCACACCCACTACCCCACACCCTACCCACCCACCCCCACATACCCCACACCTACCCCCCACCCCCACAACCCACACCCCCACATACCCCACACCCTACCACACCCCCACATACCCCACACTCCCAAGACCCCACACCCCAACATAACCCACAACTAACCCACCACCCCCAATACCAACCCCCACATACCCCCACCCAACATTACCCCACACCCCTACCCACACCCCCACATACCCCACACCCTACCACCACCCCCAATACCCCACACCTACCCACCACCCCCCACATACCCCCACATACCCCACCACCCAACATACCCACACCCTACCCACCACCCCCCACTACCTCAAACCCCACCACCCCACACCTACCACCCCCCCACATACCCCAACACCCTACCACAACACCACCACCCTACCCCACCACCCCACATACCCCCACCCTCTTCCCCCTACCCACAACCCACATACCCACACCCCCACATTAACCCCCACACCCTACCCAACCACCCCCAACATTACCCAACCCTACCCACCAACCCCAATACCCACACCTACCCACCACCCCCACATACCCCACACCCTACCCACCAACCCCACATCCCACACCCTACCCACAAACCCATACCCCACACTACCCACCACACCCCACCTACCCCACACCCTACCACCCACCCCCAATACCCCACACCCCCTACCCACCAACCCCACATTACCCACAACCCTAACCCCACCCAATACCCCACACCCCCCACACCTACCCACCCCCCCCACATACCCCACACCCTACCCACCACCCCCACATACCCACACCCCTACCACCACCCCCACATACCCACACCCTACCCCCACCCCACATACCCCACCCTACCCACCAACCCCACATCCCCCACACCCTACACCACCCCACATACCCCACCCCCTACCCCACCCCCACATACCCCACCCCTAACCCACCACCCCCACACCCCCACATACCCCCAACCCTTACCCACCAACCCCACTACCCCACACCCCCACATACCCCACACCCCACCCCCACACAAACACTCCCCTGGGTTAGCCAAACATGCCAGGGTGGACTTACCACAACCGACACCATAGCCCCCACCACCCTGGCTGCTGTCAGTCTTTCAATGTGATTCGGGTGGTCGTGGATCATCCTTCACCCACCCACCTACCCACCTCCCCCATTATACCCCCCACCCCCACAAACACCACAAACATCTCCCCTGGGTTAGGCCAAAACGGCCGGTGACTTACCAAACCGACACATAGCCCCACCACCCTGGTGCTTGTCCGTCTTTCAATGTGACTGGTTGGTCTCTGATCATCTGCTCACCAATCACCATTCATTCCTACCCCCCCCCCCCCCCCCCCCCCCCCCCACACACACACACACACACACACACACACAAACACACACACACACACACTCCCCTGGGGTAGCCAGAGGGGACTTACCACAACCGACACCGTAGCCCCCACCACCCTGGCCGCTGTCAGTCTTTCAATGTGACTCTGGTGGGCTTGGACCATTTGCTCACCGACCAGCTCAATCTGCACCCTGCGGTTTCGTACTGTGTTAACGTACATCTCTTCTCTGGCTACATCCTCGCCCATTTCAGTGGTCTGGTTGGTGTACCGCCCTCGTACTGCGGCCAGCAGGCTGACGCCGGAGTTTACCTAAGGATGGAAATTGGTTGTGTGTGTGTGTGTAAGAGTGTGTGTGTGTGTGGGTGTGTGGGGGGGGGTGGGGTGGGGGGGGGGGAGAGAAGGATGGATATGTGCGTGAAAGTGTTTGTGTTTGTGTTTGTGGTGGTAATGGTGGTGGTGGTGGTGGGTACCGCCCTCGTCCTGCGTCCAGCAGGCTGATGCTTGAATTTACCTGAGGGTGGAAATTGGTTGTGCGTGTGTGTGTGTGTGTTTGTGTGTGTGTGTGTGTGGGGGGGGGGGGGGGGGGGGGAGAACAGTGGTCTGGTTGGTGTACCGCCCTTGTACTGTGGCCAGCAGGGTGACGCCCAAATTTACCTGAGGGTGGAAATTGGTTGTGTGTGGGGGGGTGACAACAGTGGTCTGGTTGGTGTACCGCCCTCGTACTGCGGCCAGCAGGGTGATGCCTGAGTTTACCTGAGGGTGGAAATTGGTTGTGTGTGGGGGGGAAGAACAGTGGTCTGGTTGGTGTACGGCCCTCGTACTGCGGCCAGCAGGGAGATGCCTGAGTTTACCTGAGGGTGGGAATTGGTTGTGTGTGTGGGGGAGGAACAGTGGTCTGGTTGGTGTACCGCCCGCGTACTGCAGCCAGCAGGCTGACGCCTGAGTTTACCTGAGGGTGGAAATTGGTTGTGTGTGTGTGTGGGGGGGGGGAGAACAGTTGTTTGGTTGGTGTACCGCCCACGTACTGCAGCCAGCAGGCTGCGCCCGAATTTACCTGAGGGTGAAAATTGGTTAAGGGGGGGGAAGGAGGATGAATAAGTGTGGGTGTGGGTGTGGTGGGTGGGTGGGTGAGTGGTTGGGTAGGGTGGGTGGGTGAGTGGGTGTGGAGGGGTGTGGGTGGGGTGGGAGGGGTGTGGGGTGTGGGGGAGAGAAGGATGGATATGAGCGTGGAAGTGTGTGTGTGAGGTGTGCATGGTGGTGGGAGTGGGGTGTGGGTGGGTGTGGGTGGGGTGGTGGTGGTGGGTGTGTGTGTGTAAGGGGGGGGGGGGGGGGGGGGGGGGGGATTTATTCTCTATATAGCCTTCAGCCTTCAGGCTGCTCACCGTCTGCAGGTGGTGTAGATATGGAAAGTATATGTGTGGACTGGAATAGATCGTATGTGGAATGGACTGGAAAGTATGAGTGGAACGGACTGGATAGACTGTGTGGACTGGAATGCATTGTATGCGCGGACTGATATATAGAATGGACTGGATACAATATGTGAACTGGAATGGATAGTATGTGTGGAATGGACTGGACCAGGGATTTTGTTTTCAAATCAAAAAGAGGAAATCTTATTCCTTTTTATTTTATTCCTCCCTATTTTCCTCCCAAAACAGGATCCATATTCCGATTTTTGTCAATTTGGGTCATTCTTAGTCAATTTCAGTAAAAAAAAAAAACTTTTTTTATAGGTATCTTATTCCGGCAATTTTGGCCAAAACGGGGTCTCGTGTTCCGATCGGAATGTATTCCGAAAAACATTATCCCTGGACTGGACTGGATAGTATATGTGTGGACTGGAATGGACCGGATAGTATATGTGGACTACTACATGGAATGGAATGGATTGTAAAGGTGGGCTGGAGACATAATGCACACAATGCTTCACTCTCTTGCTTCACTTTCTCACTTCCTTGACGAATTGCTTTATTGCTTGTACCCTGTGATTTTGAGGATGGTTGGAAGACCCCCCCTGGGTGTTGTGGGGGTTCCCTTTTGGCGGAGCCCCCTCTTCAAGGGGGTGGGAGCCCCCATGTTTACCCATTTGTCCGTCCGACCGACCGTTTGACCGTGCTGAAGCCTGACACGTCAGCCAACGGTCTCGTAACGAACTCACTTCCGTTGCCACGTGTCGCTCCCTCGCGATCATTCTCCGCCATTTTTAGCATCACAGGCGACGTTGCATATGGCTTGCTTTATTTTAGGGGCGGGCTTGTCCTGGTTCAACTATGACCTGTCTATGACAATTCAATGTAATGTAAGCAAGCTAGCACCTACATACTTGTCTTGGTTCAACTATGGCCTGTCTATGACAATGCAATGTAATGTAAGCCAGCTAGCACCTACATACTTGTCTTGGTTCAACTATGGCCTGTCTATGACAATGCAATGTAATGTAAGCCAGCTAGCACCTACATACTTGTCTAGGTTCAACTATGGCCTGTCTATGACAATGCAATGTAATGTAAGCCAGCTAGCACCTACATACTTGTCTTGGTTCAACTATGGCCTGTCTATGACAATGCAATGTAATGTAAGCCAGCTAGCACCTACATACTTGTCTTGGTTCAACTAAGGCCTGTCTATGACAATAAAATGTAATGTAATCAACACGACTACACTACACTCCCAAGTACATCATATAGTCATGTGGTAGGCAATACAGTCTTGTGGGTGTAGGCAATACAGTCATGTTGGTGTAGGCAATTTATAACTGTTCAGCGGATGATTTGGATTTGAATCTGAACTTGAATTAGTACCGGAGTTCTGCAAACATTATAGCCGTTCTACAGATGATTTGGATTAGGTTTTCGTAGTTGTTTTTTTAGTTTGTACCTGTTTTTACCTCCATTTTTTCTGGCCAAATTTCCGAGAATTATCAGAATTATCATTTTGTGCCAAAATATAAGAATTCTAGCTGTAAGGTCGTTTCCAGGTCTGGCATGTATGCACGCATGCCCTAAACCTGTGCACCCTCATTGCCCTGACATGCACCACTACACCACACCCCCAAGTACAGAATGCATTCACATGGGTGTAGTAGGCAATTAAAGGATATTTCCAGGTATGGCATGTATACACACATGCCCCTTAACCTGTGCACCCCCTGTACCCTGGCATACACCACTACATCACACTCCTTAATACAGGATGCAGACACATGGATGTACAAGTATATAGTTGGCTACCCGCTTACCACAACCATGTCACCTCCCACCTACCCCCCGACCTCAAGCGCACCTTTTCCACTCGTACAAAAGATCCAGCGTTAGGCTCGCACTGGAAGTATTGAATCCCGCCAGTCACGCCATCGTGCTTACCCCTACTCCGGTCATCCCACTCCACTCCAACCCACGATCCGTCCTGGCCCTGGACCGAACCCACGTAGCGGACCGTAGCTCGGTCTTTCTGTATCTGAACGCGGCAATTTACCTCGGGAACCATGTTGGGATTGTGCGGAAATCAGAGGACAGTTGCGGAAAGCGCTCGAAGCAATTGAAACTCTGGCTTGTAGTGCTGGGCACTACACGGGGGGCGTCGGTCCGGCAAGGAGATTGCATAAGAGTTTAGGAGAAAAAGACACTCCCATCAACAGAAACTCCATCACTGTCAATGCGAGTAACTGTCTAATCCGCTTAGTGCGCTCCCTGTTTTCCGTTGGTATGCACAGGGGGACTTGGAATTGGCAGACGGTGAGCAATTGAGCATCCCAGAGTTGGCTGAAGAACCATGTAACAATTAGAAATAAAAATAAAAGTGAGTAAGAGGACGAGCTGCGCGCTACTTGTTGTTGTTGTTGTTGTTGTTGTTGTTGTTGTTGTTGTTGAGAGGTAGCCAAATTAGGCTAAAGGGACTTGCCCAAAATGGAATAATCGAGATAACCCTAGACTACTAGCAAGCACTCAATACCTGGTCCCCAGACAATCGTGAAAACGCTTTTGGGGACCTGGGATCAAAATTTAGATTGTAAACAGAAGTCAATAGATTATTCCTTGCATTTGAAGCTGCATGCAGCAGCTTCTAGGCAGCTCCCCAAGCCAGCCACTGGGCTAAACATTAAAATTTCAGCAGTTTTGGAGTCTGGACAGCTGATTGTGTCAGCTTTAAGGTGCACTAGGTTGCGTCAGGTTTGGTTGAATCGCCAGTCAGGGGAGCTACCGTACCTATAAGCTTCTGATCGTAGCTTACAATCAAAGCTATGCCACAAATCTTCCTCTGACTCGCTGTTAATTGCTGCTTCACCCAGATTTTCCTCTCTTTTTTGTTTATTTTATTGTATGGATTTTCACCCCAGGAAGTGGGACCTAGTACATGAAAACAGCGCCCAATCAGGGTCAGAACTAAAGACGGATCCCCTCATTCGTTCAATATGTAATTTCCCCAGTGGCAGTGGGTGGTGGGCAGGTGAGGGGCCCCTGGTGGTGGGTGTCGGTCCCGGTGTCGGTGGGCAGGTGTGGATGTGCACGGGTGTGCACAGAGGGGGTGTGCAGAGAACCCGAGAGCGCCCGAGAGCGTCCTCTAGTCTGATGTGGCAGCGCCAACTGCCGCGCCTCCCGCCTGAGACTTCTCCATGCACGGCAGTGATCTGTGTTCCACTTGCCTCGTTTCCAAAACCTGCAGGGCTCATGCTTAGTCAAAACTCTGACAAGCAGCTCACTGCATACTTTTCGCTTAAAGTTTCTCGATCAGATCCTCAGCCTCCTACCCCCTCAAAAATAGGCCGCCAGAATAATCCACCATTTCTCTAACAAGCCTCCGTTCTGTTGCGCGCCTTGTTGGGCGCCAACATCCTCTGCTGATATCGAATCCTCGACATTCGGCTCGGTTCAACTTCTGCAGTTCAGCAAAAAGGCAAACCCATCCATCCCTCACCCGTTCAGCTACAATGAACTCCGACAAACCAGTCGTGCCTGACTACGTTGACATTACTCGAGATAACTTCGAGGAGGTTTTCCCGATGGTTGAGAGCGCGCTGAAGGACTGTTCCTTCTACGCGATCGATTGCGAGATGACTGGGCTGTTCCTCAACGATAACAAGGAGGAATTCTTGGACGACTACCAGGACAGGTCTGCTCCTGCATCAGAGCATCATACTGTCCTAACACAGACATGAGGGGAGACCACATGATAAGTGCATGCAAGATGCTTTCTTTTACTCATGTGCACATCAAGAGCATTGGTTTGATGTATAGCATGACATGCTTATAAGAGAGTAGTTGGGACGCTCCACCTTAAAACATGTCATTTACAAACCCATGCTCTTGACATCATGATATGTGCATGAATATGGTTGTCAGCATCCTTATGGTTCCAAGATTATGGGGCGATATATGATACATTATCGTACGATAGATTGTACGATTTATCATATGATCTGTTACAATATATCATCTGATATACATATGTCCACGATATCGAACTCGACAATATACACATGTCCACGATATCGAACTCGACAATATACATATGTCCACGATATCGAACTCGACAATATACATGAATAAAATGCAATTCATATGTAGAAATCTGACCAATGGCATCTTGTGCCATTTTACGTTGTCAGGTTGGGGTATCATGGGGGGAAACAGCAACTTCCAATGATGCGGTCCCCTCGATAAAACATAAATATATATGAATACCAAATTGCCCTGGTACACCAAGATAACTCAATAGCGCCCCAATAGTCTGTGATCGACCAGTTGGGCTTGTCAGTGCTTCCCAGGTCGTTGTGAACCACAGTATCAGACTTTTTACAGCTCAATGTGTATCAGCTTTTTATCAGCTTAATCAACTTTTTCAGCTCAATTCAATGCCATCCAGGTACACTGATGTGACTCATAGCGCCCTGCCAATCCGTGATCAACCTGTTTGGCTTGTCAGTGTTTTCCAGTTGTGAAATAGAGCAACAGATTTTCCACAGCTCAATTTGTATTATCTTTTTATCAGCTTTATCAGCTATTCATCAACTTTTTCAGCTCAATTCAATGCCATCCAGGTACAGCAAGATGACTCACAGCACCCACACGTTTGTGATCAACTAGTTTTGCTTGTCAGTGTTTCCTAGGCCGTTGTGAACCACAAGAAACATATTTAGTTTCCAGCTCAATTTCTATCAGCTTATTATAAGCCTAATCAGCTTTCCATCAGCTTTTTCAGCTCAATTCAATGCCATCCAGGCGCACCAAGATGACTCACAGCACACACACGTTTGTGATCAACCAGTTTAGCTTGTCAGAATTTCCCAGGCCGTTGTGAAAAACAGAAATATTTAGTTTCCAGCTCAATTTTGATCAGCTTATTATAAGCCTAATCAGCTTTCCATCAGCTTTTTCAGCTCAATTCAATGCCATCCAGGCGCACCAAGATGACTCACAGCACCCACACGTTTGTGATCAACCAGTTTGGCTTGTCAGTGCTTCCCAGGCCGTTGTGAACCACAAGAAACATATTTTCTACAGCTCAATCTGTATTATCTTTTTATCAGCTTAATCAGCTTAATCAGCTTATAATCAGCTTATAATCAGCTTTTACAGCTCAATCTGTATCAGCTTGATCTGTTTTCTCAGCTTACTTCATTGCCCTGGTACTCCAAGATGACTCATAGCGCTCACAACTTCGTGATCAACCAGTTTGGCCTGTCCATGTTCCCCAGGCTGTTGTTAAACACAGGAACATATTTTTTACAGCTAAATTCAATGCAATCCAGGTACCTCAAGATGACTAACAGCGCCCACAACTTCGTGATCAACCAGTTTGGCTTGTCGGTGTTTCCCAGGCCGTTGTGAAGCACAAATCAGTTTTTTTACTGCTCAATTTGTATCAGCTTTTCATCAACTTGATCAGCTATTCATCACATTTTACAGTTTCTCAATTTGTATCAGCTCTATATCAGCTTCATCAGCTATTCATCAGCTTTTACATTTTCTCAATTCAATGCCATTCAGGTACAGTAAGATGACTAACAGCGCCCACAACTTTGTGATCAACCAGTTTGGCTTGTCGGTGTTTCCCAGGCCGTTGTGAACCACAGTATCAGACTTTTCACAGCTCAATGTGTATCAGCTTTTAATCAGCCTAATCAGCTATTCATCAGTTTTTCAGCTAAATTTGTATTAGCTATTCATCAGCTTTTACAGCTTCTCAATTTAATGCAATCCAGGTACTCCAAGATGACTCACAGCGCCCACAACTTTGTGATCAACCAGTTTGGCTTGTCGGTGTTTCCCAGGCTGTTGTAAAACACAGGAACTTATTTTTTACTGCACAATTCAATGCAATCCAGGTACTCCAAGATGACGAACAGCGCCCACAACTTTGTGATCAACCAGTTTGGCTTGTCGGTGTTCAAACCTGTAGAGGATGGCAGTTGTAGGAGCTACACCGCATCGACCTTCAACTTCTACGTCTTTCCTCACCCTTGCGATGGGGACAACAACAACAACACCAAGAAGGTCGGTTTGAGAGGGGGAAACCATTAGAACAAGACAGCGAATAAGTTGGAATTCACAATATTTGAAACAGGCTGTTGGTTGCACTTGGTATGCATGTGAAGGGGACAACAACAACAACAACAACAGCAACAACAGGAGGGTCAGTTTGAGAGGGGAAACCATTATTACAAGGCACCGGATGAGTTGGAATTCGCATTTTTTGAAACAGGCTATAGGTCGCACTTGGTGGGCATACAATGATCTACAAGGGCGTCCGGTAACTCAACATAAAAACCCTGATTTGTATAGTGGATCTGGCGGTTTAATCCTACACCAGCACCTTTGATATGATATGACGGAGGGGGCGGTAGGGGGTAGCCAGTCCGGGGGTGGGGGGTTAGGTGGTTAGGGTTTTGGGTTAATGGGTCACCCCCGGACTGGCTACCCTCAGACTTGCTTCTCCCTACCGGAGGGGACACCCTTGTGTACAAAATGATGGCAATTTATGAACATTTATAACAAGTAATACAAGTTTATACACATTTTAAAACAATTTATAAACAATTTATACAAGTTGTACAAACATTTCTTACACAATTTATACACAATGTATAGCAACTTATGGCCGTCTACTAATTCCGCAGTTCATGTCGGATGCTGGCGCTCTCTTCTTCCTCGCCTCCCAAAACTTTGACTTCAACCAGGAGATCTACAAGGGCGTCCCCTTCCTCATCGTGAACCTTGCTTGTTGTTTTTAGTCAATCTGGTGCTTCAATCCTACACCAGTACCTTCGATATGATAAATGAGGGAGGAGACGCCCTTGTATAACAATTTATTCCAATTTATAAACAATGTATACAATTAAAAAAACAAATATACACAAATGTTAAACAATGTATACAATTAAAAAAACAAATATACACAAATGTTAAACAATGTATACAATGAAAACAACAAATATACACAAATGTTAAACAATGTATACAATGAAAAAAACAAATATACACAAATATTAAACAATTTATACACCATTTATTACAATTTATGGCCGTCCACTAAATCTGCAGTTCATGTCGGATGCTGGCGCCCTCTCCTTCCTCGCCTCCCAAAACTTTGACTTCAACAAGTGGATCTACAAGGGCGTCCCTTTCCTTAACATGAAAGAGAGGGAGTTCCGCATGCGCCAGGTGGGTCCACTTTTTCTTTCTTGTGAATGTGTGTGTCAATCCAACCCAATCCAACCCAAACCAATCCAAACCATCCTCCTTCCCAACCATTCACCAACGCAGCTCAGGCAGTCGTCAGATGCACCTCGCAATGAGGTGGTACCAACAAAGGAAGATGACATTCGCTACAGCACCGCACCGCCACCAACTCAAACCAACCCAACCCAACCCAGACCAACCTAAACCAACCCCTAAACCAACCCCGACCAATCCAAGCCAACCTCCTCCCAACCATTCACCAACGCAGCTCAGGCAGTCGTCAAATGAACCTCGTAATGAGGTGATGCTAACATAGTAAAAAGACATTCGCTACAGCACCGCACCACCACCAACTAAACCAACCCCAACCAACCCACAACCAACTCAAACCAACCCCAACCAACCGACCAACCCAAACCAACCCCCAAACCAACCCGATCCAAACCAATCCAAACCAACATTCCCAACCATTCACCCACACAGCTCAGGCAGTCGCCAGATGCACCTTGCAATGAGGTAATACACACAAAGGAATATGACATTCGCTACAGCTCCGCACCACCACCAACTCAGACGAACCCAACCCAACCCAACCCAACCCAGCCCAAACTAACTCAACCCAACCCAACTCAACCCGGCCCAAGCCAAACCAAACCAAACCAACCTCCCAACCCCCAAACCAAACTAATCCAAGCCAACCTCCTTTCTCCCGACCTTTCACCCACACAGCTCAGGCAGGATGGACCTTGTACCCGTAATGAGGTGGTACCAACTAAGGAATATAACATTCGCTACAGCACCGCACCGCCGCTAACTCGAACCAACCCAAACCACCGCCACCAACTCACCTAACCCCGCCACCAACTCAACCAACCCAACCTCAACCAAGCCAAGCCAACCTCCTTTCCCCCACCCTTTCACCCACACAGCTCAGGCAGGATGGACCTCGTACCCGAAACAAGGTGATACCAACCAAAGAAGATGACATTGGCTACAGTACCGCACTCCCGCCAACTCAAGCAAACCCAAACAAACCCAAACAAACCCAAACAAACCTAATCCAAACCAACCTCCTATCTCCCACCCTTTCACTCACACAGCTCAGGCAGGATGGACCTCGTACCCGAAACGAGGTGATACCAACCAAAGAAGATGACATTCGCTACAGCACCGCACCGCCGCCAACTCAAACAAACCCAAACCAACACTCCCTACCCCCAAACCAAACCAATCCAAACCAACCTCCTATCTCCCACCCTTTGACCCACACAGCTCAGGCAGGATGGACCTCGTACCCGAAACGAGGTGGTACCAACCAAGGAAGATGACATTCGCTTTGTTAAGGACGTTATTGACCAGGTGAAGGTGTGGTTGGCGGCAGATGAACCAAAGCTGTTGCTTAACCAGGTAAGGCTGATTACATGAGCTGTGTGTGTGTGGGTGGGTGAGTGTGTGTGTGGGGGGGGGGGGCGTGTGTGTGTGTGTGGAGCTGTGTGGGTGACATGATTGACCAGGTGAAGGTGTGGTTGGCGGCAGATGAACCAAAGCTGTTGCTTAGCTAGGTAAGGCTGATTACATGAGCTGTGTGTGTGTGGGTGAGTGTGTGTGTGTGTGTGTGTGTGTGTGTGTGTGTGGGGGGGGGGGGGGGGGGTGTGTGTGTGTGTGCAGCTGTGTGGGTGACATGATTGACCAGGTGAAGGTGTGGTTGGCGGCAGATGAACCAAAGCTGTTGCTTAGCCAGGTAAGGCTGATTACATGAGCTGTGTGTGTGTGGGTAAGTGTGTGTGTGTGTGTGTGTGTGTGGAGCTGAGTGGGTGACATGATTGACCTGGTGAAGGTGTGGATGGCGGCAGAAGAACCAAAGCTGTTGCTTGGACAGGTGAGGCTGTTGGAATGAAGGAGTGGAGCTGTGTGTGTGTGTGTGTGTGTGTGTGTGTGTGTGGAGCTGTGTGTGTGTGGGTTGGTGTGTGTGTGGGTTTTTGTGTGTGTGTGTGGAGCTGTGTGGGTGAAAGGTTGGGAGTACGGAGGCTTGGGTAGTTGAAATTATTGAACAGGTGAAGTTGTAGATGGTGACAGAAGAACCAAAGCTGTTGCTTGGCCATGTACGTCTAATGGCATGGGCTGTGTGGGTGTGGGTAAGTGTTTGTGGGTGTGTGTGGGGGGGGGTGGAGCTGTGTGGGTGAAGGGTTGGGAGGGGGGAGGCTTGGGTGGGTGAAATTATTGAACAGGTGAAAACGTAGATGGTGACAGAAGAACCAAAGCTGTTGCTCGGCCATGTTCGGCCAATGACATGGGCTGTGTGGGTGTGGGTAAGTGTTTGTGGGTGTGTGGGTGTGTGGAGCTGTGTGGGTGAAGGGTTGGGAGGAGGGAGGCTTGGGTGGGGGAAATTATTGAACAGGTGAAAACGTAGATGGTGACAGAAGAACCAAAGCTGTTGCTTGGCCATGTACGGCTAATAACATGGGCTGTGTGGGCGTGGGTAAATGTGTTTGTGGGTGTGTGGGTGTGGGTGGAGCTGTGTGGGTGAAGGGTTGGGAGGGGGGACGCTTGGGTGGGTGAAATTATCGGACAGGTGAAAACGTAGATGGTGACAGAAGAACCAAAGCTGTTGCTTGGCCATGTACGGCTAATAACATGGGCTGTGTGGGCGTGGGTAAATGTGGGTGTGGGTGTGGGTGGGTGAAGCTGTGAGGGTGAAGCTGTGTGGGCGTGGGTAAGTGTGTGTGTAGGTGTGGGTGGGTGAAGCTGTGTGGGTGAAGCTGTGTGGGCGTGGGTAAGTGTGTGTGTGTGTGGGGGGGGGTGAAGCTGTGTGGGCGTGGGGTAAGTGTGTGTGTGGGTGGGTGGGTGAAGCTGTGTGGGTGAAGCTGTGTGGGCGTGGGTAAGTGTGTGTGTGTGTGGGTGGGTGAAGCTGTGTGGGTGAAGCTGTGTGGGCGTGGGTAAGTGTGTGTGTGTGGGTGGGTGGGTGAAGCTGTGTGGGTGAAGCTGTGTGGGCGTGGGTAAGTGTGTGTGTGGGGGTGAGTGGGTGAAGCTGTGTGGGTGAAGCTGTGTGGGCGTGGGTAAGTGTGTGTGTGTGTGTGTGTGGGTGAAGCTGTGTGGGTGAAGCTGTGTGGGCGTGGGTAAGTGTGTGTGTGTGGGTGGGTGGGTGAAGCTGTGTGGGTGAAGCTGTGTGGGCGTGGGTAAGTGTGTGTGTGTGTGTGGGTGTGGGTGAAGCTGTGTGGGTGAAGCTGTGTGGGCGTGGGTAAGTGTGTGTGTGTGTGTGGGGGGGGTGAAGCTGTGTGGTTGAAGGGATGAGAAGGGGGAGGCTTGGGTGGGAGAAATTATCGAGCAGGTGCAGACTTAGATGGTGACAGACGAACCAAAGCTGTTGCTTGGCCATGTACGGCTAATAACATGAACAGCAAGCAAACAAATGTATAGATGAATGATATTATACATGTATGGATGAATGGATGGACGAATGTACAGCTGATAGGTTTTAAAAAATACCCCCCCCCCCCCCCCCCCCCCCCCCCCCCCCCAAAAAAAGAAAAAAAGAACAAAAAATAAGAACAAATTGAACCCCAAAAAAAGAAAAAAAGAAAAAAAGAACCGGGGAAAAAAAAGAACCCCCAAAAAAGAACCCCCCAAAAGGGGCGCTCTTTAATGGTGGCCCCTTGGATATAAACTAAAAATCTTCCAGCAAGATTTTAAAATCGTTTCAAGTAGGGATGACAGCACCACTAATGATGTTATTACCGTGTTATGGTGGCATGAATGAATGGATGGATGAATGTACAGCTGATAGGTTTTAAACAAGTCCTATGCAGCGTCGCTAGCGATGTAGAAAAATTGGCGGAGTGTGTTGGCAACGGATCGAAAAGTGGCAACGATGGAGCTCACCGAAGCGAGTTGGTTACGTGACCGTTGGGTGACGTGTCAGGCTTCAATTTTTCGGTCAAACGGGCAAATGGGTAAACATGAAAGAGGGGGCTCCGCCAAAAAGGAACCCCCAAAAAATGGCACTCTTTAATGGTGGCCCCGAGGATATAAATTTAAAATCTTCCAGCAAGATGATAACATCTTTTCAAGTAGGGATGACAGCACCACTAATGATGTTGTTACCGTTTTATGGTGGCCCAATTCAGTGATATACATTGGTCTAGTGGTAGACTAAATTGCTCGAAGGACGCCGAGTCGGGGGTTCGATTCCCCCTTCGGTCGCTCTTGGTGTTGCAGGTCGTTGTCAACTGCGATGGTAGCTTGTCTAGTTGAGGTAGGAGACCGTTCCCTACCCGCGTACGACGGGTTCCCTTAACACCACGCCCCACCAGGCGTTATCATTACCGTACATGAACAGAAGGCAAACAAATATATCGATGAATGATATTATACATGTATGAGTGAATGGATGGATGAATGTAAAGCTGATAGGTTTAAAAAAAGAAAACAAAAAAGGGGCACTCTTTAATGGTGCCCCCGAGGATATAAATTTAATATCTTCCACAGTCTTCCAGCAAGATTTCAAAATCGGTTCAAGTAGGGATGACAGCACCACTAATGATGTTGCTACCGAAATTCAACATGACCCCCCCCCCCCCCCTCACACCCACACCCACACACCCACACCCACACACCACACACACCCACACCCACACACGCCCCACAAATATTTAAATTTAATGGTGGCCCCGAGGATATAAATTTAATATCTTCCAGCAATATTTTTAAATCGGTTCAAGTAGGGATGACAGCACCACTAATGATGTTATTACCGTACTTCAACTTGACCCCCCCCCCCCACACACACACACCCTCAAACACCCCACAAACACAACAAAACACAACACCACACAACACAACTGCCACCACACAACTGCCACCACACCACACAACAAAACACAACACAACACAACACAACTGCCTTCAAAAACACAACACAACACAATACAACTGCCACCACACCACACCACACCACACAACTGCCTCCAAAAACAAAGCGGCAAGCAAACAAATGTATCAATGCATGATATTATATATGTATGGATGAATGGATGGATGAATGATTGAACCATCAATGGAGGGACGAAGAGTGGGATGAATGAGTGTATGGAGGGGGGGGGGGGGGGGGGGGGGGGGGGCAGGGAGGGCCCCGCAATCTATGCCAACAACCCTTCTTCCAAGTACAGTTCGAATCATGTCAGGGTGCTACGAAGCGCGCACGGTAGCGCAATTTTGCGCACGCTTTTTGAGCCCCACTGCGCGTTTCGCGCAGTTTCTTCAACCCCCTGGGCGCAGCAAGCAGTTTTTGCGCTTTTTGCACTACAAAGCGCTGACCAATTTGACGTTTGTGCGCTTTAAGCGCTGACCAATTTGACAGAACTCCGGAGCATATTACACCTGTTGATACCCACAACCCTCTCCTCCACTAACACTACCGATGATGGTACACCCTTTAATGCCAACGCCCCCTTGTAATGCACAATTTAGACTTTATTTTACCCCTTGGATTTGGATTTAGGGTCGAAAAAAGAAAAGAAAAAAGAAAAAAGAAATTGCCCGCACTATGTCTTCCACAAACACTTCGGAGCATGTTGCACCCGTTGATACCCACAACCCTCTCCTCCACTAACACTACGGATGATGGTACACCCTTTAATGCCCACCCCCTCTTTGAATGCACCATACAGATTTTATTTCACCCCTTGGGTTTGGATTTAGGGTCGAAAAAAGAAAAAAGAAAAAAGACAGAAACAAATTGCCCGCAATCTGTCTTCCACAAACACTTCGGAGCATGTAACACCCGTTGATACTTACAACCCTCTCCTCCACTAACACTATGGATGATGGTACACCCTTTAATGCCCACCCCCTCTTTGAATGCACCATACAGATTTTATTTCACCCCTTGGGTTTGGATTTAGGGTCGAAAAAAGAAAAAAGAAAAAAGGAATTGCCCGCACTATGTCTTCCACAAACACTTCGGAGCATGTTGCACCCGTTGATACCCACAACCCTCTCCTCCACTAACACTACGGATGATGGTACACCCTTTAATGCCCACCCCCTCTTTGAATGCACCATACAGATTTTATTTCACCCCTTGGGTTTGGATTTAGGGTCGAAAAAAGAAAAAAAAAAAAGACAGAAACAAATTGCCCGCAATCTGTCTTCCACAAACACTTCGGAGCATGTAACACCCGTTGATACTTACAACCCTCTCCTCCACTAACACTACGGATGATGGTACACCCTTTAATGCCCACCCCCTCTTTGAATGCACCATACAGATTTTATTTCACCCCTTGGGTTTGGATTTAGGGTCGAAAAAAGAAAAAAGAAAAAAGACAGAAACAAATTGCCCGCAATCTGTCTTCCACAAACACTTCGGAGCATGTAACACCCGTTGATACTTACAACCCTCTCCTCCACTAACACTACGGATGATGGTACACCCTTTAATGCCCACCCCCTCTTTGAATGCACCATACAGATTTTATTTCACCCCTTGGGTTGGGATTTAGGGTCGAAAAAAGAAAAAAGAAAAAAGACAGAAACAAATTGCCCGCAATCTGTCTTCCACAAACACTTCGGAGCATGTAACACCCGTTGATACTTACAACCCTCTCCTCCACTAACACTACGGATGATGGTACACCCTTTAATGCCCACCCCCTCTTTGAATGCACCATACAGATTTTATTTCACCCCTTGGGTTTGGATTTAGGGTCGAAAAAAGAAAAGAAAAAAGGCAAAAACAAATTGCCCGCAATCTGTCTTCCACAAACACTTCGGAGCATGTTACACCCGTTGATACCCACAACCCTCTCCTTCACTAACAATACGGATGATGGTACACCCTTTAATGCCCACATCCCCTTTTTCCATGACAGGTCACCTCGTACCAGAGATTGTTATCATACCAGGTAAGCCAGAGCTTTTTCTGTTATTCTGGTTGATTGTTATCATACCAGGTAAGCCAGAGCTTTTTCTGTTATTCTGGTAGATTGTTATCATACCAGGTAAGCCAGAGCTTTTTCTGTTATTCTGGTAGCAATCACGGGATTGGTGTCTCTCAAGGTTGGGCTCCAGGTCTGGGTTGTCTGGTGGTGATCAGGAAGTTGGTGTCTTTCAAGGTTGGGCTCCAGGTCTGGGTTGTCTGGTGGTGATCAGGAAGTTGGTGTCTTTCAAGGTTGGGCTCCAGGTCTGGGTTGTCTGGTAGTGATCAGGGAGTTGGTGTCTTTCAAGGTTGGGCTCCAGGTCTGGGTTGTCTGGTAGTGATCAGGGAATTGGTGTCTTTCAAGGTTGGGCTCCAGGTCTGGGTTGTCTGGTAGTGACCTGGGAGTTGGTGTCTTTCAAGGTTGGGCTCCAGGTCTGGGTTGTCTGGTAGTGACCAGGGAGTTGGTGTCTTTCAATGTTGGGCTCCAGGTCTGGGTTGTCTGGTAGTGACCAGGGAGTTGGTGTCTTTCAATGTTGGGCTTCAGGTCCGGGTTGTCTGGTAGTGATCAGGGAGTTGGTGTCTTTCAATGTTGGGCTCCAGGTCTGGGTTGTCTGGTAGTGATCAGGGAGTTGGTGTCCTTCAAGGTTGGGCTCCAGGTCTGGGTTGTCTGGTAGTGACCAGGGAGTTGGTGTCCTTCAATGTTGGGCTCCAGGTCTGGGTTGTCTGGTAGTGATCAGGGAGTTGGTGTCTTTCAAGGTTGGGCTCCAGGTCTGGGTTGTCTGGTAGTGATCAGGGAGTTGGTGTCTTTCAAGGTTGGGCTCCAGGTCTGGGTTGTCTGGTAGTGATCAGGGAGTTGGTGTCTTTCAAGGTTGGGCTCCAGGTCTGGGTTGTCTGGTAGTGACCAGGGAGTTGGTGTCTTTCAAGGTTGGGCTCCAGGTCTGGGTTGTCTGGTAGTGACCAGGGAGTTGGTGTCTTTCAAGGTTGGGCTCCAGGTCTGGGTTGTCTGGTAGTGACCAGGGAGTTGGTGTCCTTCAATGTTGGGCTCCAGGTCTGGGTTGTCTGGTAGTGACCAGGGAGTTGGTGTCCTTCAATGTTGGGCTTCAGGTCTGGGTTGTCTGGTAGCGATCAGGGAGTTGGTGTCTTTCAATGTTGGGCTCCTGGTAGTGATTTGGGTAGGCCCTTCAGACCTCCCTGGGGGTGGGGGTTCCGGGGAGGAAGGTTTGGCCAGCATGAGGTCCCAGGTAATGATGACGCCTGGTGGGGCGTGGTGTTAAGGGAACCCATCGTACGCGGGTAGAGAGCGGTCTTCTACCTCAACTGGACAAGCTACCATCGTGGTTCACAACGACCTGCAACGCTAAGAGCGACCGTAGGGGGAATCGAACCCCCGACTCTTCGTCCTCAAAGTGATTTGGTCTACCACTAGACCAATGCATATCACTGAAAGGGGCTGAGGTCCCAGCTAGCGATCCCCATTAAGAGCGCAGGGGGGGAAGTTCTATGCAGCGTCGCATGCGACGCTAAAAATGGTGGTGAGTGTTCTTGACGGAGCGGCAGGTGGCAACGGAAGCGAGTTAGTTACGAGATTGTTGGCTGACGTGTCAGGCTCCAATTTTTCAGTCGGTCGGTCGTTCGGTCGTTCGGTCAGTCGGATAGACAAATGGGTAACACTGGGGGCTCCCACCCCCTTGAAGAGGGGGCTCCGCCAAAAATCCCAGAGGAAAGCCCCTTGCATTTCATGACCTTTGACGCTTGACACTTGACTAATGACGCTTGAAGATTCACGCTTGAATCTTGCATCCTGCATATTGTCTCATGCTCCATAGCCTTTGACGCTTGACTCATGATGCTTGACGCTTGACGCTTGTCTCATGCTCCATGACCTTAGACACTTGACGCTTGGCTCAAGATGCTTGACGCTTGACGCTTGTCTCATGCTCCATGACCTTAGACACTTGACGCTTGGCTCAAGATGCTTGACGCTTGACGCTTGTCTCATGCTCCATGACCTTAGACACTTGACGCTTGGCTCATGATGCTTGACGCTTGACGCTTGACGCTTGTCTCATGCTCCATGACCTTAGACACTTGACGCTTGGCTCATGATGCTTGACGCTTGACGCTTGTCTCATGCTCCATGACCTTAGACACTTGACGCTTGGCTCAAGATGCTTGACGCTGGACGCTTGGCTCATGCTCCATGACCTTAGACACTTGACGCTTGGCTCATGATGCTTGACGCTTGACGCTTGTCTCATGCTCCATGACCTTAGACACTTGACGCTTGGCTCAAGATGCTTGACGCTTGACGCTTGTCTCATGCTCCATGACCTTAGACACTTGACGCTTGGCTCATGATGCTTGACGCTTGACGCTTGTCTCATGCTCCATGACCTTAGACACTTGACGCTTGGCTCATGATGCTTGACGCTTGACGCTTGTCTCATGCTCCATGACCTTAGACACTTGACGCTTGGCTCATGATGCTTGACGCTTGTCTCATGCTCCATGACCTTAGACACTTGACGCTTGGCTCATGATGCTTGACGCTTGACGCTTGTCTCATGCTCCATGACCTTAGACACTTGACGCTTGGCTCATGATGCTTGACGCTTGACGCTTGTCTCATGCTCCATGACCTTAGACACTTGACGCTTGGCTCAGATGCTTGACGCTGACGCTTGTCTCATGCTCCATGACCTTAGACACTTGACGCTTGGCTCCAGATGCTTTACGCTTGACTCTTGTCTCATCTCCATGACCTTAGAACACTATGTACCTTGGCCTCATGATGCTTGACGCTTGACGTTTGTCTCATGCTCCATGACCTTAGACACTTGACGCTTGTCTCATGATGCTTGACGCTTGACGCTTGAATCTTGCATCCTCAATCTTGTCTCATGCTTCATGTCCTTTGACGCTTGACACTTGAACGCTTGACACTTGACTAATGACGCTTGGCACTTGACACTTGATTTACGATACTTGACGCTTCACACTTGGATCTCGTCTCATGCTTCATGGCCTTTGAAACGTGACTAATGATACTTGACACTTTAATCTTGTCTCATGCTTCATGACCTTTGACACTTGACTAATGATACTTGACGCTTCACACTTGAATCTTGTCTCATGCTTCATGGCCTTTGACACTTGACACTTGGATCTTGTCTCATGCTCCATGGCCTTTGACACTTGACACTTGACCATCCCAGTCTGTATTGAGGGTCATTTTACCCCCCCCCCCACCCCCCCCCACCCCCCCCCACCCCCCCACCCCCCCCACACCCCCCCACACCCCCCCACACCCCACCCCACCCCCCACACCCCCACACCCCACACCCCCACACCCCCCCCACACCCCCACACCCCCCCCCACACCCCCCCACCCCCCCACCCCCACACCCACCCCCCCACACCACCCCCCCCACCCCCCCCCCACACCCCCCCCACCCCCCACCCCCCACACCCCACCCCCAAATGATAATTACTCCCAACCCTACGTTCCTATTGAAATTGAAATTGTTACATCCGTGTAATGCAGTTACTCACAGGACGTGTAGTTAAGGACACCACAGCGTCCTACGTTTCCTACAAAGTTTCAGGAGCTAAGCAAATCCCAGTCTGGTATCGAGGGTCATTTTACTCGACACGTCAGCTCCCCCCCCCCCCCCCCCCCCCCCCCCCCCCCCCCCAGCCACCACACACACACACATACACACACAAAAAGGCAAAAAACTCAGAACCCTACGTTTTCTCTAATGTTTCAGGAGCTTAGCAAGCCCCAGTTTGGAATTGAGGGTCGTACAGGGTTCTTCGTAGAGAAGGTACAGATTGCTGGTTGGACCCGTCTGCAGCTTGTGCGAGGGAGCGAGGAAGAGGTGGCAAAAATGCAGGAAGAGGACAAGAAGATCCGCCTGCAGGCTCTAAAGTGAGTGAACATCTTGTGTATGTGTATGCAAATGTCTGGCAAATGTCTGGCAAATATCAGGCAAAGGTCAGGCAAAGGTGTTCTTATTTTTTGCAACTGGTGAGAGGGAGCGAGGAGGAGGTGGCCAAGATGCATGAAGAGGACAAGAAGATCCGGTTGCAGGCGCTGAAGTGATTGCACATCTTGTATATCTGTAGGCAAATGCCTGACAAAAAAAAAAAACCAACCTCACTCCCCCCCCCCCCCCCACACACACACACGCACAGACACACACCAACACACACACCTAAACCTGCACACACACACACACCTACACACACTCAACCTCCCATCCACACCCACCCACCCACACCCAACCTCCCTTCCCCCCCCCCCCCCCCCCCCCCCCCCCCCCTCCCCCCTCCCCCCCCGCACCCCGCACCCCAACCCCCCCCCCCCCCCCCCCCCACACACACACACACCCAACCACGCATCCACTACAGTGACGCCAGCAGGTTCGTACGTGTTTTCAAAGCTGATGAAGCAGAGCGGCAAACCTGCTGTTGGCTTCAACTGTATGTTCGACATCCTGTACACTCTGGCTGCTTTCACACACAATCTCCCCCCCCCCCCCCCCCCCCTCCCCCCCCGCACTGACACCCAAACTCCCTTCCCCACTCCCCACTCCCCCCCCAAACACACCCCAAACATCCCCCCCCACCCCACCCCACCCCCCCACCCCGCACCCCAAACACACCCACACACACACACACCCCAACCACCCATCCTCTACAGTGACGCCAGCGGGTTCACACGTGTTTTCGAGCTGATGAAGCAATCCTGCTGTTGGCCATAACTGTATGTTCGACACCTCTACTCTCTGGCTGCTTTCAAGCACAATCTCCCTCCCCCCCCCCCCCCCCCCCCCCCCCCCCCGCACCGACACCCAACCCTCCCTCCCCACTCCCCCTCACCCCCCCCCCCCCCCCCCCCCCCCCCCCCCCGCACACCACACCACAACACACACACACACACACACACACACCCAACCTCCCATCCACTACAGGGACGCCAGCGGGTTCACACGTGTCTTCGAGCTGATGAAGCAGAGCGGCAAACCTGCTGTTGGCCATATCTGTATGTTTGACATCCTCTACCTCTGGCTGCTTCACGTACAATCTCCCCCCCCCCCCCCCCCCCCCCCCCCCCCACACACACACACACATCCTCCCCCCCCTCCCCCCCCCCACACATCCCCCCCCCACCACACACCCCCTTCCCCCCCCCCCACACACACCCCACAGCCCGCACCAACACCCAACCTCCCTCCCCCCCTCTCCCCTCCCCCCCAACACACCCCAAACACACCCACACACCACCCCTCCCCACACACCCACACCACACCACACCCCCGCACCCCTAACACACCCACACCCACACCCACACCCAACCTTCCATCCACTACAGTGACGCCAGCGGGTTCACACGTGTCTTCGAGCTGATGAAGCAGACCGGCAATCCTGCTGTTGGCCACACCTGTATGTTCAACATCCTCTACTCTCTGGCTGCTTTCACAAACAATCTCCCCCCCTCCCCCCCCCACCCCCCCCCCCTCCCCCCGCACCCCTAACACACCCACACCCACACCCACACCCAACCACCCATCCTCTACAGTGACGCCAGCGGGTTCACACGTGTCTTCGAGCTGATGAAGCACAGCAACAAGCCTGCTGTTGGCCATAACTGTATGTTCGATATCCTCTACTCTCTGGCTGCTTTTGCGGAGCCCAAGCTCCCGGAGCAGTGGGACGACTTCAAACTTCTGGTCGGAAAGGTGGGATCCTTGGGTCTAGGGTTTCAGGGTTTAGAGTTTCAGGGTTTCGGGTTTCGGGTTTGGGAGCAGTGGGACGACTTCAAGCTCCTGGTTGGAAAGGTGGGATCCTTGGGTTTAGGGTTTCAGGGTTTAGGGTTGCAGATTCCAAGCTCCAGGAGCAGTGGGAGGACTTCAAACTTCTGGTTGGAAAGGTAGGATCCTTGGGTTTAGGGTTTCAAGGTTGAGGGTTGCCGAGCCCAAGCGCCCTGAGCAGTGAGACAGCCTCAAGCTTCTGGTTGGAATGGTGTGATCCTTGGGTTTAGGATTTCAGGGTTCAGGGTTTCGGGTAAAGGAGCCCAAGCTCCTGGAGCACTGGGATGACTTCGAACTTCTGGGTGGAAAGGTGGGATCCTTGGCTTTAGGTTTCAGGGCTTCAGGGTTTAGGGTTTATGAGCCCAAGCTCCCGGAGCAGTGGGACGACTTCAAACTTCTGGCTGGAAAGGTGGGACTCGTGTGAAGGGTTTTAGGGTGTAGGGTTTAGGGTCCGCAGAGCCCAAGCGCCCTGAGCAGTGGGATGACTTCAAACTTCTATCGTCCGCTGAGTTAGCTGAACCATCGGGTTCAGCTATCCAAAGCTACTTATACAAATTCAGGCGATTTAAACATTTGGAATGAATTGTCCCGTGGTAACATTGGGGCACTGGTTCTGTCGTCTGCTGAGTGAGCTGAACCATCGGGTTCAGCTATCCAAAGCTATTTTTACAAATTCAGGCGATTTAAACATTTGGAATGAATTGTCCCGTGGCAGCATTGGGGCACTGGTTCTGTCGTCTGCTGAGTGAGCTGAACCATCGGGTTCAGCTATCCAAAGCTATTTTTACAAATTCAGGCGATTTAAACATTTGGAATGAATTGTCCCGTGGCAGCATTGGGGCACTGGTTCTGTCGTCTGCTGAGTGAGCTGGTGCACCATCGGCGGCAGACGACTAGGAATTGTTCAGCCCAGTTGAATTCATCAATGGGGGGGTTCAGTTCCTCAACTGAACCATCATCATTTGTTCATCATCAACTGAACCATCATCATTTGTTCATCATCAGCTGAATGTTGAATCATTTCCTTTCTTTTTAACCTTTCCTATCACGGTTGTAGTTGAAACAGGATTAGCAGTACGAGTAGAAGTATGAATATGAACAGGATTAGCAGTACAAGTAGCAGTACGTATATCGGTATATGAACACCCAATCCCACAGGAGTATAGTATTTTATTTATTTATTGGTGGTTGGCCCCAGCGAAAGCAAACGAGCTGGCCCCCTCAACCTCACGCCTCGTAACAATGCGTACTATTTATTTATTTAGTACCCCTTCCTTTCACAGTTGGCAAGTCCCTGTAGCCTATTTGGCCTACCCCTGGACTGCTACATGCATATATACATTCATTCATCAAGGTATTTGTAGATTTTCCGGATAATTCCCACCTTTCCCCTCATTTTACCAGCTATGGGAATTGATAAAAAAGGTAATGATAACGCCTGGTGGGGCGTGGTATTAAGGGAGCCCTGTCTTACGGCGGTAGGGAAGGGGCTGCTACTTTACCTGGACAAAGCTACCATGGCGGTTGACAGCGACCACTAATACTAAATCGCACCCGTGGAGATTCGAACCCAGCAACTTCTTCGTTCTTTCTGGAAGCTCCAATGGGAATTGATAAAAAGGTAATGATAACGCCTGGTGGGGCGTGGTGTTAAGGGAGCCCGTCGTACGCGGGTGGGGAGCGGTCTCCTACCTCAACTGGACAAGCTACCATGGCGGTTGACAACGACCTGCAACGCCAGGAGCGATCAAAGGGGGAGTCGAACCCCCGACTCTTCATCCTCAAGCAATCTGGTTTACCGTTAGACCATTGTATCTCACTGAAAGGGGATGGAAATTGATAAGTTAACAAATATAGCTTATATACAACTGTATAATATTCCTGGAATGCAACATGCTTGTTGTTGGCAACAACACGAAAGGTGGTAACGGAAATGGAGCTGACCGGAGCCAGTTAGTTATGAGACAGTTGGCTGACGTGTCAGGCTTCAATTTTTCGGTCGGTCAGTCGGTCAAATGGACAACAAGGTAAATCTGGGGGCTTCAAATGTTTGTATTTTTACGAGTCCAGGGTTAGCCAAATAGGCTAATGGGACTTGCCCAAATGAATGAATGCATGCTAATGAATGAATATGTATTATATAATGGACTATAATAAATGAATGAATATGTATTATGTAATGTACTATATAATGCATGTGAATGAATATAATGCATGTGAATGAATAGATTGGCGCGTCTGTCTCCGCTGCATACATCTCTCTCCACTCTTCGAAGTGCTTTCTAGCTGATAGGTTATGGGCCCATCACGCTAATGGGACTTGCCCAATCTTGAAAATAGGAAAGTCAGTTTAAGAAATTTCTTACTGACCATGACTGACTATGGATTTCTTAAACTGATGAAATTAATCCATAGTTTTCTGCCCATTCAAATCTAGAGGGATGGGCAAATCATATGATGTTGGCCATAGGTGAGAATGATATCATATGATATCATAAACATTGCATAATTTGATTGTCTATAAATGGTAACTTTAGCCTAGCCAGACTGCCGTCATCATATGATATCATATGATGATATGATATCATATGACGATATGATATCACATGATATCATATTGAGGTTCCCTACAAATGTCTGTTACTGTCATGGGCGTGGGCAGCCCTGGGCGGCAGACGACGAGGATAAAACCATAGAGGTAGAAAAAACCATTTTCAGATCTGGAAAACAAACCCCTCCATGCTGCGCAGTGGTTCCTGGCTGAGTAGAAGAAGAAACAAAAACGAAATGAAAATTAAAAAAGTTGTCTTGACTTTGTATACCAAGGTTTATACAAATGCCCGACAAAACCCTAAATAACCTTAAAAACGCTAAATAACCTACAAACCCCTATATGCTGCACAGTGGTTCCCGGCTGGCCTGTATGACACCAAGCACCTTGCCAGGAACTTGCCAGAGTTGTTCGACAACATGGGAGTCGGCACATCCTTGGGGGACGTGTACAAAGGACTGTCCAAAGGTGGGTATCTTGTGTCTGTCTGTCTGTCTGTCTGTATTTATGTCACACTCAGTTACTTGCCACTTCGACAAAATGGGCAACAGCACATCCTTGGGGGACGTGTACAAGGGACTGTCCAAAGGTGGGTCTTGTGTACGAACCATTCACATAAAATCCCTGTATTTTTACTTATATATGTAAGTATGTATGTTCGTTCGTTCGTTTGTATGTTTGTTTGCATGCATGCACGGATCGCTTGCATGTGTATATATATGTAAGTATGTATGTATGTATGTATGTATGTATGTATGTATGTATGTATGTATGTAATGTATGCATGTATGTATGTATGTATGTATGTATGTATGCATGTATGTATGTATGTATGTATGTATGTATGTATGTATGTATGTATGTAACACTCAGTTACTTGCCACCTTTGTTCGACAACATGGGCGTCGGCACATCCTTGGGGGATGTGCACAAGGGACTGTCCAATAGTGGGTCTTGTGTGTATGTATGTTTCACCTATTCAAATTTATATCACGCCTATTCAAATGTATGTTACACCAATTCAAATGTATGTTACACTCAGTCGCTTGCCAGAGTTGTTCCACAACATGGGCAACAGCACATCCTTGGGGGACATGTACAAAGGACTGTCCAAACGTGGTCTTGCGTGTAAGTATGTTACACCTGTTGGAATGTATGTTACACCTGTTGGAATGTATGTAACACCTGTTGGAATGTATGTTACACCTGTTGGAATGTATGTTACACCTGTTGGAATGTATGTTACACCCGATGGAATGTATGTTACACCTGTTGGAATGTATGTTACACCTGTTGGAATGTATGTTACACTCAGTTCGACAGTTACTTTCCAGCATTGTTCGATATCAACCTCTCCACCCCCTCCAAATCATACCAAACCAAACCACACACCCATTGAAACTGAACCAACCCAAACCCTCCTTGACCAAACCAACCCCCATCACCACCAAACCTAACCAAACTCCCATTGAAACTAAACCAACCCGAACCCCCATTGACCAAGCCAATTCCTCATCCCCACAGACAGACCCCAACTGGAGTTTGCCAAGAAGCTGGTTGCAGAACTTAAAGCACCAACCAAGGAGACAGCTTGTTTGCCAGATAGCTAACCTCGATACCCCCTCAAAATCATACCAAACCAAACCAAACCAAACTAAACCCCCATTGATTAAACCCAAACCCAAACCCCACCCAACCAACCCCCCATAGAAACTTAACCAACCCAAACCCCAATTGATCAAGCCAAACTCCCACCCCGACCAAACCAAGCCACCCCCCCCCCCACCACCACCACCAACACCACCACCACCACCACCACCAAAACCACCAAACCAATACCCCCACAGACGGACCCCAACTGGAGGCCGCCAAGAAGCTGGTTGCAGAACTTCAAGCGTTAACAAAGAAGACAGCGTGTTTGCCAGGCATCAAACTTCTCCACCCCCTCAAAATTATACCAAACCAACCCCCACCACCATCACCACCACCACCACCAACCCAAACCCCCATTGAACAAGCCCCCCCCCACACCCACACCCACACCCACACAGACGGACCCCAACTGGAGGCTGCCAAGAAGCTGGTTGCAGAACTTAAAGCATCAACAAAGGAGCCAGCTTGTTTGCCAGAAATCAAGCACGCTCCTGGTTTTGAAAAGTACAAGGAGGTAAGTAAGGTGGTGTATGGGGGGGATGGGAGAGAGAGAGAGAGAGAGAGAGAGAGAGAGAGAGAGAGACGAGGGGAGGTGCATTTACTGCCCTCGATTTAGCAGAGACCCCACTGTTACACTGATTACATCGGAAGTCCCAATAATACCTAAGGGTTCGGCGTCAACCGAGGCCTTTGGCCAATGCCACCTGTGCATAAACCCGTGACACCATGCTCCCCCCCCTCCCCACCCCCACCCCCCACCCTTCAACAGCCCCACCCACCCACTTACCCACCCCTGCACAGATGGAGGCAGGAGGTGCTGCTCATGAGGCAGGATACGATGCCAGACCCACTTGGTCCCACCCCACCCACCCCACCTTCCACCCACCTCACCCCACCCACCCTTGTACAGATGGAGGCAGGAGGTGCTGCTCATGAGGCAGGATACGATGCCAGACCCACTTGGTCCCACCCCACCCACCCCACCTTCCACCCACCTCACCCCACCCACCCACCCCACACCCACCCTTGCACAGATGGAGGCAGGAGGTGCTGCTCATGAGGCAGGATACGATGCCCCTCAAATTGTACTTCATGACTGGCTCCGCCAGATACGATACCACTTAAATTGCACTTCATGACTGGCTCCGCTGGAGACAATGTCGCACCCACTTGGTCCCATCCCACCTTCCACCCACCTTCCACCCCCACCCCTACCCCACCCCACCCCCGCCTTCCACCGGATAGGATGCCACACCCACTTGGTCCCACCACACCCATCCCACCTTCCACCCACCTCCCCCCCACCCCCACCCCCAACCTCAACCCACCCCACACACACCCTCGCACAGATGGAGGCTGGAGGTGCTGCTCATGAGGCAGGCTACGATGCTTTCTTGTCTGTATCCCACCCTACCCACTTCATCCCACCCTTCCACCCACATCACTCCAACCCATCCCCCAAACTCCCACCATGCTTGCACACACACCCACACCCCACACACACCCTCGCACAGATGGAGGCAGGAGGTGCTGCTCATGAGGCAGGATACGATGCCAGACCCACTTGGTCCCACCCCACCCCCCCCACCTTCCACCCACCTCACCCCACCCACCCACCCCACACCCACCCTTGCACAGATGGAGGCAGGAGGTGCTGCTCATGAGGCAGGATACGATGCCCCTCAAATTGTACTTCATGACTGGCTCCGCCAGATACGATACCACTTAAATTGCACTTTATGACTGGCTCCGCTTGAGACAATGTCGCACCCACTTGGTCCCACCCCACCTTCCACCCACCTTCCACCCCCACCCCTACCACACCCCACCCCCCGCCTTCCACCGGATAGGATGCCACACCCACTTGGTCCCACCCCACCCAACCCACCTTCCACCCACCTCCCCCCCCACCCCCACCCCCACCCCCAACCTCAACCCACCCCACACCCACCCTCGCACAGATGGAGGCTGGAGGTGCTGCTCATGAGGCAGGCTACGATGCTTCTTGTCTGTATCCCACCCTACCCACTTCATCCCACCCTTCCACCCACATCACTCCAACCCATCCCCCAAACTCCCACCATGCTTGCACACACACCCACACCCCACACACACCCTCGCACAGATGGAGGCTGGAGGTGCTGCTCATGAGGCAGGATACGATGCCAGACCCACTTGGTCCCACCCCACCCACCCCACCTTCCACCCACCTCACCCCACCCACCCACCCCACACCCACCCTTGCACAGATGGAGGCAGGAGGTGCTGCTCATGAGGCAGGATACGATGCCCCTCAAATTGTACTTCATGACTGGCTCCGCCAGATACGATACCACTTAAATTGCACTTCATGACTGGCTCCGCTGGAGACAATGTCGCACCCACTTGGTCCCATCCCACCTTCCACCCACCTTCCACCCCAACCCCTACCCCACCCCACCCCCGCCTTCCACCGGATAGGATGCCACACCCACTTGGTCCCACCCCACCCAACCCACCTTCCACCCACCTCCCCCCCACCCCCACCCCCACCCCCAACCTCAACCCACCCCACACCCACCCTCGCACAGATGGAGGCTGGAGGTGCTGCTCATGAGGCAGGCTACGATGCTTTCTTGTCTGTATCCCACCCTACCCACTTCATCCCACCCTTCCACCCACATCACTCCAACCCATCCCCCAAACTCCCACCATGCTTGCACACACACCCACACCCCACACACACCCTCGCACAGATGGAGGCAGGAGGTGCTGCTCATGAGGCAGGATACGATGCCAGACCCACTTGGTCCCACCCCACCCACCCCACCTTCCACCCACCTCACCCCACCCACCCACCCCACACCCACCCTTGAACAGATGGAGGCAGGAGGTGCTGCTCATGAGGCAGGATACGATGCCCCTCAAATTGTACTTCATGACTGGCTCCGCCAGATACGATACCACTTAAATTGCACTTCATGACTGGCTCCGCTGGATACGATACCCCTTGAATTGTACTTCATGACTGTCCCCTTCGGATACGATACGCCTTAAATTTTACTTCATGACTGTCCCCTTCGGATACGATAACCCTTAAATTGTACTTCATGACTGTCCCCGTCAGGTACGATACCCCTTAAATTGTACTTCATGACTGGCTCCGCTGGAGACAATGTCGCACCCACTTGGTCCCACCCCACCTTCCACCCCCACCCCTACCCCACCCCACCCCCGCCTTCCACCGGATAGGATGCCGCACCCACTTGGTCCCACCCCACCCATCCCACCTTCCACCCACCTCCCCCCCCCAACCCACCCACCCCCCCAACCCCAACCCCAACCCACCCCACACCCACCCTCGCACAGATGGAGGCTGGAGGTGCTGCTCATGAGGCAGGCTACGATGCTTTCTTGACTGTATCCCACCCTACCCACTTCATCCCACCCTTCCACCCACATCACTCCAACCCATCCCCCAAACTCCCACCATGCTTGCACACACACCCACACCCCACACACACCCTCGCACAGATGGAGGCTGGAGGTGCTGCTCATGAGGCAGGATACGATGCTTTCTTGACTGTATCCCACCCTACCCACTTCATCCCACCCTTCCACCCACATCACTCCAACCCATCCCCCAAACTCCCACCATGCTTGCACACACACCCACACCCCACACACACCCTCGCACAGATGGAGGCAGGAGGTGCTGCTCATGAGGCAGGCTACGATGCTTTCTTGACTGTATCCCACCCTACCCACTTCATCCCACCCTTCCACCCACATCACTCCAACCCATCCCCCAAACTCCCACCATTCTTGCACACACACCCACACCCCACACACACCCTCGCACAGATGGAGGCTGGAGGTGCTGCTCATGAGGCAGGATACGATGCCAGACCCACTTGGTCCCACCCCACCCACCCCACCTTCCACCCACCTCACCCCACCCACCCACACCACACTCACCCACACCACACCACACTCTTACTCACCCTCACACAGATGGAGGCTGGAGGTGCTGCTCACGAGGCAGGATACGATGCTTTCATGACTGGATCTGCGTTCGCGAACCTCATGCCTCTCATACATGCCAAGGTGAGGGAAGGCCACTTTTTTTGCACCTTCTGTGCCCTTTTTTGCACCTTGACACATTTGTTGCACTTTTGTGCACCTTGGCAACAAGAATATGGATACTTGTTTACGTAAAGTTTCAGTTGGATCGTTCGCGAATCTCATGCCTCTCATACATGCCAAGGTGAGGATTTGTTTTTGTTGTTGCACCTTCTGCACCTGTTGCTCCTTTGCATCCATTTTTCTCCTTTTTTTGCACCTTAGCACCTTTGTGCCAAAAAGATGGAAACTTGTAAATTTATAGTTTTGGTTGGATCGTTCGCGAACCTAACGCCTCTCAAACATGCCAAGGTGAGAATTGTTTTTTGCACCTTCTGCACCTTTGCACCCCTTATTTCTCCTTTCCGCCCCCTCCTTTGCACTCCTTTTTCCTCCTTTTTTTGCACCTTAGCACCTTTGCACTAAGAAGATGAATACTTGTATATTTGTAGTTCCGGTTGCCTCATTCACGAACCTTATGCCTCCCATACATGTCAAGGTGAGGATTTATTTTTCTGCACCATCTGCACCTGTTGCTCCTTCACACCTTCGCACCTTTTTTTGCACCTTCTGCACCCGTTGCTCCTTTGCACCCTTTTTTACACCTTTGCAACTTTCACACCTTTGCACCAAGAAGATGAACACTTGTATTTTTAAATTTGTGGTGGGCTCATTCGCAAACCGTATGCCTCTCATACATGCCAAGGTGAGGGAAGGCCACTTTCTGCACCTTAGCACCTTTTTTTCACCTTCACACAATTGTTTTCACTTTTTGCACCTTGGCACCTCCGCACCGTGGCACCTTTTCTGCACCATCTGCACCTGTTGCTCTTTTACACTTTTTTGGCACCTCGGCACCTTTTCTGCACCATCTGCACTTTTTTTGCATATTCTGCACCCGTTGCTCCTTTGCACCCTTTTTTCGTACCTTTGCACCTAGAATATGAACACTTGTATATTTATAGTTTTGGTTGGCTCTTTCGCAAACTGTACGCCTCTCATACAAGCCAAGGTGAGGAAATTGAAATTGAAATTGAAATTGTTACATCCGTGTAATACTGTTACTCACAGGACGTGAAGTTAAGGACACCATAGCGTAAGCCGGAGCTAGCTATAGTCACCGTAGGGCCACCTCAGTAAAAATAATCACCACCGATGCCTGACCGGCAGGTGAAGGTGAGGAAATTATACCTTCTGCACCTTGGCACCTTTCTTTCACCTTCACACAATTGTTTTCACTTTTTTGCCCCTTGGCATCTTTGCCCCTTTGCACCAAGAAGATGGACACTTGTATTTTTTAAGTTTTGGTTGGCTCATTCGCAAACCGTATGCCTCTCATACATGCCAAGGTGAGGAAATTATACCTTCTACATCTTTGCACCTTATTTTTCACCTTCACAATTGTTTTTACTTTTTTGCCCCTTGGCTTCTTTGCCCCTTTGCACCAAGAAGATGGACACTTGTATACTTATAGTTTTGGTTGCCTCGTTCATGAACCTCATGCCTCTCATACATGCCCAGGTGAGGAAATTGCACCTTCTGCAAATTTGCATTATTTTCACCTTCACACAATTGTTTTTACTTTTTTGCCCCTTGGCACCTTGGCACCTTCGCACCAAGAATATGGACACTTATATACTTATAGTGTCTCTTGCCTCGTTCGCAAACCTCATGCCTCTCATACATGCCAAGGTGAGGAAATTGCACTTTCTGCACCTTAGCACTTTTTGCACCTTCACACACGTTTTGCTCCCTAATTCAATCTACTAACTGAGAAAAGTAATAAGCGTCTTTAAGATTGGCTCGGTCTCATTCTCCGGGTTTGTCTATGCTAAAACACACACACACACACCCATCTCCCCCCCCCCCCCCCCACACACACACACACACACACACACACACACACACACACACACACACAACCCTCTCTCACACACACACACACACCCATCTCCCCCCACCCCACCCCACCCCACCCCACACACAACCCTCTCTCTCACACACACCCATCTTCCCCCCACTCGCCACCCCCCCCACCCCACACACAACCCTCTCACACACACACACACACACCCATCTCCCCCCCCCACCCCCCCACCCCCCCCACCCCGCACACAACCCTCTCTCACACACACACACTCATCTCCCCCACACCCCACCCCACACACCCCACACACAACCCTCTCTCACACACACACACACACACATCTCCCCACCCACCCCACCCCACCCAACACCCCACACACAACCCTCTCACACACACACACACACACAACAGGGGGCTCTGCCTGGAGCCCAGGAGGCAGCTATGGCCAGGGATACAACTGAGGGCAATGGACTAGAGACCGGCGACGAGCCCCCTGCCTCCGGTGGATTGGACTGGGGGATGGGAGTGTACAATCCATGGGAATACGTGAAGCGCTACCTTGGTAGGCTCAATATCGTGAGTACGCTTGGCTTGGCTTGGCTTGGGTATTGTTGGGTTGGGTGGGGTGGACTGGGGGATGGGAGTGTACAACCCATGGGAATACGTGAAGCGCTACCTCGGAAGGCTCAATATTGTGAGTAACATTGGGTCTTGGGTCTCTTGAAGTGGGTGGGGCTGGCAGGCTCAATATTGTGAGTTGGCTTGGCTTGGCTTGGCTTGGCTTGGCTTGGCTTGGCTTGGCTTGGCTTGGGTCTCCGGTGGATTGGACTGGGGAAAGGGAGTGTACAACCCATGGGAATACTTGAAGCGCTACCTCGGCAGGCTCAATATCGTGAGACACATTGGGTCTTGGGTCTCTTGGGCTGGATGGGGCTGGCAGGCTCAATGTCGTATTTCCATCCTTCAAAGGATTTAGTATTCATGACCAGCTTAATGCTGGAGTTTTGTCTACCAATTCAGGTTAAATTTGCTTTAAACCCATAGCCCTGTCAATCCTGCATGTCCCTATGTGTATATCTATACACCATACCCCACCCCCAAACACCACACCCATACACCCACCCCACCCCCAAACACCGCACCCCACTCCCATACACCACCCCAAACCCCATACACCGCACCGCGCAACCAAACACCACACCACACCCCCATACCCACACCACACCCCCATACCCACAACACACCCCCATACCCACAACACACCCCCATACCCACAACACACCCCCATACCCACAACACACCCCCGTACCCACAACACACCCCCATACCCACAACACACCCCCGTACCCACACCACACCCCCATACCCACACCACACCCCCCATACCCACAACACACCCCCGTACCTACACCACACCACACCCCCATACCCACAACACACCCCCAACGCGCAACCCTGTCAACCCTGCAGGGCAAGTGGGACATGGCCTACATGTCTCTTTGTAGCCCTGACCCCGGGCCCTGACCCTCCTTTCATCAAACCCAACGTGTTTTACCCACCTAGAACCTGACCCCCCAACCCGCAACCCTGTCAACCCTGCAGGGCAAGTGGGACATGGGCTACATGTCAGGGATTTTGTTTTCAAGTCTGAAAGTGGTTTTATGCAGTTGTTTTAGTGCAGTGGTTTTATTCTAGCAGTGGTTTTAGTGCAGTGGTTTTATTCTAGCAGTGGTTTTAGTGCAGTGGTTTTATTCTAGCAGTGGTTTTAGTGCAGTGGTTTTATGCAGTGGTTTTAGTGCAGTGGTTTTAGTGCAGTGGTTTTATGCAGTGGTTTTATGCAGTGGTTTTATTCTAGCTTTATGGTTCTTGGCCTACTCCAGGGACGGTGTTTTACAGCTTTTTCTAGCTTTTTACAGCTTTTTACAGCTTTTTATAGCTTTCCATAGCTTTTACAGCTTTTATGTCCCTGTGTAGCCATGACCCTCCTCTCATGCCCCCCAATGTGTTTTACCCACCTAGAACCTGATCCCCCAGCCCGCAACCTGGGACACCTCTTTTCTATCAGGTAATACAACCTGCCTCAAAACCACACGATCCCTACAAACTGCTGTCCTCGACCTCTTCTATCTCCCACACCACGTCAACTGTCAACCATGCAGGGCCAGGGGGACATGGCCTACATGTCCCTGTGTCAGATTATATTTTCAGCTACGAGCACCAGCTTCTGGGTAGCTCCTCTTCCTGGCTATTCAGCCCTACCCAAACCGGGCTAGTGCACCTGGAAGCCAGTGTAATCGTACTTCGAACCCAAACCAGGCTAGTGCACCTGGAAGCCAGTGTAATCGTACTTTGTACCCAAACCGGGCTAGTGCACCTGGAAGCCAGTGTAATCGTACTTCGTACCCAAACCGGGCTAGAGTACCTGGAAGCCAGTGTAATCGTACTTTGTACCCAAACCGGGCTAGTGCACCTGGAAGCCAGTGTAATCGTACTTTGTACCCAAACCGGGCTAGTGCACCTGGAAGCCAGTGTAATCGTACTTTGTACCCAAACCGGGCTAGTGCACCTGGAAGCCAGTGTAATCGTATTTCTAGCACTTCTTAAATGTGTGGGCTTTGCCCAGTAGCTGGCTCAGGGAGCTACCTAGAAGATGCTGCTCGTAGCTGAAAATAAAAAACTGCCCTGTGTGGCCTCAACCTCCCTCTCATGCCTTGCAATGTGTGTCACCCACCTAGAATCTGATCCCTCATCCCCCAACCCGCAACCCTGTCCACCCTGCAGGGCATGTCGGACATGGCCTACATGTCCCTGTGTGGCCTCAACCTCCCTCTCATGCCTTGCAATGTGTGACACCCACCTAGAATCTGATCCCTCATCCCCGACCCGCAACCCTACAGGGCATGTCGGACATGGCCTACATGTCTCTTTGTAGCCCTGACCCCGGGCCCTGACCCTCCTCTCATCAGACCCAACGTGTTTTACCCACCTAGAACCTGACCCCCCAACCCGCAACCCTGTCAACCCTACAGGGCAAGTGGGACATGGCCTACATGTCTCTTTGTAGCCCTGACCGCGGGCCCTGACCCTCCTCTCATCAGACCCAACGTGTTTTACCCACCTAGAACCTGACCGCCCAACCCGCAACCCTGTCCACCCTACAGGGCATGTCGGACATGGCCTACATGTCCCTGTGTGGCCTCAACCTTCCTCTCATGCCTTGCAATGTGTGTCACCCACCTAGAATCTGATCCCTCATCCCCCAACCCTGTCAACCCTACAGGGCAAGTGGGACATGGCCTACATGTCTCTTTGTAGCCCTGACCCCGGGCCCTGACCCTCCTCTCATCAGACCCAACGTCTACTCACCTAGAACCTGACCGCCCAACCCGCAACCCTGTCAACCCTACAGGGCAAGTCGGACATGGCCTACAGGTCCCTGTGTGGCCCCTACCCTCCCTCTCATGCCCCCCATATATTTTACCCACCTAGAACCTGACCCCCCAACCCGCAACCCTGTTCACCCTACAGGGCAAGTCGGACATGGCCTACATATCCCTGTATAGCCCAGACCCCCCTCTCATCAGACCCAACGTGTTTTACCTGAGTGGCCTCCCCCCAGGCACTCGTGTATTCGACGTGATTCGACGGTGCCAGGTGGGTGCAGTATTCTTGTTTGTATGTGTGTGTGTATGTTCGTTTGTATGTGTGTATGTTTGTTTGTATGTGTGTATGTTTGTTTGTATGTGTGTATGTTTGTTTGTATGTGTGTTTGTTTGTATGTGTGTATGTTTGTTTGTATGTGTGTATGTTTGTTTGTATGTGTGTATGTTTGTTTGTATGTGTGTATGTTTGTTTGTATGTTTGTTTGTATGTGTGTATGTTTGTTTGTATGTGTGTATGTTTGTTTGTATGTGTGTATGTTTGTTTGTGTGTGTGTATGTTTGTTTGTATGTGTGTATGTTTGTTTGTATGTGTGTATGTTTGTTTGTATGTGTGTATGTTTGTTTGTATGTGTGTATGTTAGTTTGTATCTGACAATATTTGTTTGTATGTGACAATGTTTGTTTGTATGTTTGTACTAGTACAGTAGCCTGTGTGGCCGTTGGCCCCCCCTACCTGCCCCCCCTGGGTTTGATTTCTTCTATTCTCCTTGTATTCCCCTTGACTCTTGACCCTACCTCCATCTCTCCTCTTTCCCCCTGTCCCCTGTCCTACCCCATACGCATAGGGCAGGGCTGGAAAGATTGAGCGCTAAGCCACAGACTATCCGGATTCGAAAAGGATTGTCCCCCTCCCCTCCCCCCCCCCCCCCCCCCCCCCCCCTTCAGCCGGAACTTATTTCGATATCCACCAAATTCTAAGAGAAAAATAATGACCCCGCTCTTCAAATCCTTCTGAATTGGCCAGTGGTGGGATTGACTCCCCCCCCCTGCCTCCCTTCCATCCTACCCCTCTTCCACGTTGTCCTCTCTCCCCTCTACATCCTTCTCCCCCTTACAAAGAAACCTTACCTGAGAGTGTGCTACAATGATCTATATATATATACTAACATGTATACCAACATGCTACTAGACACGCACACAAGCATGTGCATGTGTTCACCTGCTGGCCCCCCTTGTGCAGGCCTATGCACAATACTAAGCACCCGAAACGTTTGTACACCAGACGTCCATTCATCCTTGCCCCCCCCCTCCACACACCCACCCACACACACACACACACACACGCACACACATTCAAACACACACACTCACACACTCCACCCCTCCATCCATGTGCGCACTGCTCCGCTCACCTGCAGGCCCCCCTTGTGCAGGCCTAGGCACAATACTAAGCACCCAAAATGTTTGTACATCCCCCCCCCCCACCACCACCACCACACACACACACACTCAACCGCTGCATCCCTTTGCACACTCCTCCGCTCACCTGCAGGCCTATGCACAATACTAAGCAACCAAAACGTTTGTACTACAGACGTCCATCCCCCCCCCCACCCACCCCCCCACACACACACACACACTCCACCGCTCCATCCCTTCACGCTCCTGCTGCCCCCCCTTTTGCAGGCCGCTGATCTTGGTCGAGTACGAGTCACAATGCTGAGCCCTACAACTGCGTATATCGAGGTGAGTGGCTGGTGGGGAGAGGTGTGTATGTGTATACCAGCATAGTAGTGCTATATAGAACAGAATATTGCCCTTCAACTGCGTATATCGAGGTGAGTGGCTGGTGGGGAGAGGTGTGTGTGTGTGAGAGAATACCAGCATAGCAGTGCTATGTAGAACAGAATATTGCCCTTCAACTGCGTATATCGAGGTGAGTGGCTGGTGGGGAGAGGTGTGTGTGTGTGTGAGAATACCAGCATAGCAGTGCTATGTAGAACAGAATGTTGCCCTTCAACTGCGTACATTGAGGTGCGTGTCTGGTGGGGAGAGGTGTGTGCATGAATACTAGGATTTATGGGGAGAGGTGTGTGTGCACCAGAATGTGTGGGGAGAGGTGTGTGTGAGAATACTAGGATGTGTGGGGAGAGGTGTGTGTGCACCAGAATGTGTGGGGAGAGGTGTGTGTGAGAATACTAGGATGTGTGGGGAGAGGTGTGTGTGCACCAGAATGTGTGGGGAGAGGTGTGTGTGAGAATACCAGCATAGTAGTGCTATGTAGAACAGAATGTTGCCCTTCAACTGCGTACATTGAGGTGCGTGTCTGGTGGGGAGAGGTGTGTGCATGAATACTAGGATTTATGGGGAGAGGTGTGTGTGCACCAGAATGTGTGGGGAGAGGTGTGTGTGAGAATACTAGGATGTGTGGGGAGAGGTGTGTGTGCACCAGAATGTGTGGGGAGAGGTGTGTGTGAGAATACTAGGATGTGTGGGGAGAGGTGTGTGTGCACCAGAATGCGTGGGGAGAGGTGTGTGTCAGAATACTAGGATGTGTGGGGAGAGGTGTGTGTGCACCAGAATGTGTGGGGAGAGGTGTGTGTGAGAATACCAGCATAGTAGTGCTATGTAGAACAGAACGTTGCCCTTCAACTGCGTACATTGAGGTGCGTGTCTGGTGGGGAGAGGTGTGTGCATGAATACTAGGATTTATGGGGAGAGGTGTGTGTGCACCAGAATGTGTGGGGAGAGGTGTGTGAGAATACTAGGATGGGTGGGGAGAGGTGTGTGTGCACCAGAATGTGTGGGGAGAGGTGTGTGTGAGAATACTAGGATGTTTGGGGAGAGGTGTGTGTGCACCAGAATGTGTGGGGAGAGGTGTGTGTGAGAATACTAGGATGTGTGGGGAGAGGTGTGTGTGCACCAGAATGTGTGGGGAGAGGTGTGTGTGAGAATACCAGCATAGTAGTGCTATGTAGAACAGAATGTTGCCCTTCAACTACGTATATCGAGGTGATATGGTGTGAAGGAATATCAAGGAATATCGATTCAATAGTAGCTGATTGAAGGGGCTAATTGAAAGTACCAGCAGAGATGAAGCAGTACACAAGTGTACATCCGTGGTCCAGAGGGTTCAATGGGGGAGGTGTGGCCAGTTCTGCAAAAGTAGGAACCTTTTGATATGGTGGGAGCTACCGACCCACGACCGTTTAAACCTCATTTCAAAGGGCCTAATCGAAAGTACCAGCAGAGATGAAGCAGTACACTGGTGTACATCAGTGGCCCACAAGGTTCAATGGGTGAAGCGTAGCCACGTCTATGAAAGGAGGAGCCCTTTCAGATGGCGGGAGATACCGACCCTTGTCTATTTAAACTCATTTGATAGGACCTCATTGAAGGGCCTAATCGAAAGTACCAGCAGTGCTGAAGCAGTACGCTGGTGTACATCAGTGGGCCAGAAGGTTCAATGGGTGAAGCATAGCCACGTCTATTAAAGTAGGAGCTTTCAGACGGTGGGAGATACCGACCCTTGTCTGTTTAAACTCATTTGATAGGACCTCATTGAAGGGCCTAATTGATAGTACCAGCTGTGCTGAAGCAGTACACTGGTGTACATCAGTGGGCCAGAAGGTTCAATGGGGGAGGTGTGGCCAGTTCTGCGAAAGTAGGAGCCTTTTGAACCTACCGACCCACGATTATGTAAACCTCATTTCATAGGGCCCAATTTGACGTACCAGAAGTGCTGAAGCAGTACACTAGTGTACCTCAATGGCCCACAAGGTACAGCGGGGGAGGCGTGGACCCTGGACTGTAACATATTTCGAACCCCCTAGAGTGCGCTTGGGCCTGTCTGGAGGGTCGTCGACCGGCACGGTAACTGGTATCTATATGCGATGTTGGCTCGAGCAGCGCATACTTACGATCTGGTTCCGTTTTTTGTTTTTACGTACTATCCATATAATCAGTGGGCCAGATGGCCAGATCAACATGTGTACATCAACGTGTGTACATCAACGTGTGTACATCAACATGTGTACATCAACATGTGTACATCAACATGTGTACATCAACATATGTACATCAACATGTGTACATCAACGTGTGTACATCAGCATCCTCTCATTCATCAAATCCAATCATTGTAAAAGGTTGAGGCTTGTAGTGGAGCGCGAGGTGAACAGATTGAGCAGTGACAATGGCCCAACACACACATCAACACCATATATTATCCATCCACTCATGAACACCCAAAGCTGCTAACGTCAACATCAACACCGACACCAGTCTCCACTCATTGTGAAAGGTTGGAAAAAAAAAGTGATTTGTTTGAGTTTACATTTCCTGGTAATAATTGTTTTACTGCCGAAGACGGCGAGCAGCCAAATTGCTGGCTGAAGCTATGTAACCAAGTGCAAGGTCAAGTGAAAGGATTGAGCCTGGTGTGGCGTAGCGCGTAGTGGAGGGGTTGTGCAGCAACAATGGCCTACACACACTAACACCATCTCTATTACCCATGGACTCATCAGCACTCAAAGCTTCTAACATCAACACCAATACCAGCGTCCACTTGTTGTGAAAGGTTGAGCCTGGTGTGGCGGCGCTTAACTCTAAACCCTAAACCTAAACCCTAACCCTAAACACTGCAGGTTGAGGCTGCTGTTGCGGTGCACGTGGTGAAGAATTTGAGCTCTAAACCCTAAACCCTAAACCTAAACCCTAACCCTAAGCATTACAGGTTGAGGCTGCTGTTGCGGCGCACGTGGTGAAGAATTTGAGCTCTAAACCCTAAACCCTAACCCTAAACACTACAGGTTGAGGCTGCTGTTGCGGCGCACGTGGTGAAGAATTTGAGCGGTGACAGTGGCACCTCAGCCATGTTAAGCGATGCAGGAGATGTTTGGAACACAACACCCCTACAGGTGCGTAACTGGGCACTGGGATTTTTTTAGTTGTGGAAGGGATTTCACCCCAGGAGGTGGGTGTCCTAACACACACCAGCGTGTGCATGTCTACAGTGACAGTGGCACCTCAGCCCTGTTAAGCGATGCAGGAGATGTTTGGGACACAACACCCCTACAGGTGAGTCACTGGGCACTGGGCACTGAGTTTTGTTTTTAATTTGTGAAAGGAATTTCACCCCAGGAGGTGGGTCTCCTGGCACAAACCAGTGTGTGTATTTCTATAGTGACAGTGGCAACTCAGCCCTTACAAGCAAGCGGTGCAGGAGATGGTTGGAACACAACACCCCTGCAGGTGAGGCACTGGGATTTTTTTTTATTTAGTTTTGAAAGGAATTTCACCCCAGGAGATGGGTGTCCTGACACAAACCAGCGTGTGCATTTCTACAGTGACAGTGGCAACTCGGCCCTTTCAAGCGATGCAGGGGGAGGAGATGGTTGGAACAACACCCCTACAGGTGAGGTACTGGACACTGGGCACTTTTTGTTATAGTTGCGAAAGGAATTTCACCCCAGGAGGTGGTTCTCCCGACACAAACCAGCGTGTGTGTATTTCTACAGTGCGGGGGTATCTTAATAGGCTGAAGGGACTTGTGTAACCTTCAAACTAGGGCTAGGGATCTCTAAGAGGGAGAAGAGGGAGACGAGGAGGATTAAGAGACTAGGAGTGAAATGAGAGGTGAAAGGAGAAGGGGTCGATGGGGGGGGGGGGGGGGGGGGGGGGGGTTCAAGCGATGAAGGAGATGATTGGAACACAGCATCCCTGCGGGTGAGGGACTGGGCACCTTTTTTTTTAGTAGTGTCTGGTTGTGAAAGGAATTGAGGGACTAGGAGTGAGGGATTAGGGTTAAGATGAGAGGGGCAAGGAGAATGAGTCGAGGGGTAGGGGTAGGGGGGGGGGGGGGGGGGGGGGGGGGGGTATTCAAGCGATGCAGGAGATGATTGGAACACAGCATCCATGCAGGTGAGGGACTGGTGAGATCAGAGGGGCAAGGAGAATGGGTCGAGGGGGTGTGTGTGTGTGTGGTGGTGGTGGTGGTGGTGGTGGTGGTGGTGGTGGGGGGGGGGGGTATTCAAGAGTTGCAGGAGGAGGTGATGGTTGGAACACAACACCTCTACAGGTGAAGCACTGGGCACTTGTTTTTTAGTTGTGACTGGTTGTGAAAGAAATTTCACCCCAGGAGGTGGGCTGAAGGGGGGGGGGTATGCAAGCGATGCAGATGAGATGATTGGAACACAGCATGTGAGGGACTGGAGGGTCATGGGAGTTTTCGTTTATACATTTCTGTAATTATTTGTTCATTTATTTATATTGGATTGTTTATTTATATTTGATCATACAACACGCCCTTCAGATGAGGGAGTAGGGGGATCATTGGCGTTTGGGTTTATTTATATTGATGTATTTGTTAGTTTGTTTTTATATTTTTTATATGTAATTGTTCATTTATATTCGATCATACAACACGCCCTTCAGGTGAGGGAGTGGGGGGATCATTGGCGTTTTGGTTTATTTATATTTATGTATTTGTTAGTTTGTTTTTTAATTGATTTGTTAATTTATATTTGATCATGCAACACACCCTGCAGGTGGGGGACTGGGGGGCTCATTGGCGTTTTAGTAGTTTATATTTATTTTTTATTTATTTATATTGTTTTGTTTATTTATATTTGATCATGCAACACCACTAGGGGTCGGCAATATGATATCATATGATATCATGTCATCATATGATATCATATGATGCCGGTGGTCTGACTAGGTAACTTTGGCCTGGGCCATCACATCATGTGATATTAAACCATATGATTTGTGTATGATATCATATGATATCATACTCGTCTTTGGTCAACGGCATATGATTTGCCGTTCCCTAAACACCACAGCAGGTGAGGGACTGGGGGATCATGAGGTTCTTTGTTTACTGATATATTTGTATTTGATGTTAATTGATATATTTGTATTTGATGTTTATTGATATGTTTTTATTGGATGTTAATTGATATGTTTGTATTTGATGTTTATTGATATATTTGTATTTGATGTTTATTGATATGTTTTTATTGGATGTTAATTGATATGTTTGTATTTGATGTTAATTGATATATTTGTATTTGATGTTTATTGATATGTTTTTATTGGATGTTTATTGATATGTTTGTATTTGATGTAATTGATATTTTTGATGTTCCTTGCTCTGTTTGTCTTTTGCTGTTCCTGCTCTTTTGTCTTTTGGTTTTCTATGCTCTGTTTTCTTGGCTGTTTCTGCTCTCTTTTGTCGTTCTGCCGTTTCTTGTCTGTTTTTGTCCTCGCTGTTCCCCTACCCCCCTTCCCTGCCCTCTATCTCTCCTCCCTCCCCCACTCCCTACCTCGTCCATCCTCCTGCCCTCCGGCCCCCCCGTCCCTCCCTCCCCCCTCCCCCCCGCCCCCCCTCCCTTCGCTGCCTCATACCACCCCACCCACCCTCTCTTAGACCCATCACCCACTAACCCACCCTATCTTCGCCCTCTCCCCCCAACCAACCCATATATTAGCCCATCTCCCAACCAACCAACCCATATATTAGCCCATCACCCAACTAACCAACCAATATATTAGCCCATCACCCAACTAACCAACCAATATATTAGCCCATCTCCCAACCAACCAACCCATATATTAGCCCATCACCCAACTAACCAACCAATATATTGGCCCATCTCCCAACCAACCAACCCATATATTAGCCCATCACCCAACTAACCAACCAATATATTGGCCCATCTCCCAACCAACCAACCCATATATTAGCCCATCTCCCAACTAACCAACCAATATATTAGCCCAAATCCCTACCAAGCAAAAAACAAAACTATTGACCAACCTGCTAACCAACAATATAACCAGCCGATCAACCAACCAACCCACAAACCAATCAACCAATCAGGTCCTCACTTTCGAGGAGTGTGCCAAGCAGAAGGCTAGAGACGCTAAGTAATGATTAAAAAAAATGATAACGCCTGGTGGGGCGTGGTATTAAGGGAACCCGTCGTACGCGGGTAGAGAGCGGTCTTCTACCTCAACTGGACAAGCTACCATCGCAGTTGACAACGACCTGCAACGCTCAGGGCAACAGTAGGGGGGATCGAACCCCCGACCCTGCATCCTCAAAGCGATTTGCTGTGCCACTAGACCAATTGATTTGCTGAAAGGGGCTGAGACGCTAAGTAGGAATCTGTGCCCAAGTTAGTACAGACAGGCTCTGAAACAAAAACAAAAGTAACCTACCCACCCATGCACCAACTCGCTACCCAATCAAGTAACCAGTTTATCAACCCGCCAACCACAAACAAAAATCAAACAGGTCCTCACTTTCGATGAGTGTGCCGAGAGCAAGGCTAGAGTCGCTAAGTACGATTCTGTGCCCAAGAGAGGACGGACAAGCTCTCAAACAAAAACACAACTAACCTAACCTCCCACGCACCAACTCACTATCCAACTGACCAACTAACCAGCCAATCAACCCGCAAACCAACCAACCAATCAAACAGGTCCTCACTTTCCAGGAGTGTGCCAAGCAGAAGGCTATATACGCTCGGTACAAATCTGTGCCCAAGGGAGTACAGACAGGCTATAAAAAAAAAACTTCCACATACCAACTGGCTATCCAACCAACCAACCAATCAAGTCCTCACTTTCGAGGAGTGTGCCAAGCAGAAGGCTAGAGTCGCTAAGTACTATTCTGTGCCCAAGGGAGTACAGACAGGCTCTCAAACAAAATAAACAAAATAAACAAAATAACCTACCCTCGCACGCACCAACTGACTATCCAAGCAACCAATCAATCAGGTCCTCACCTTCGAGGAGTGTGCCAAGCAGAAGGCTAGAGATGCCCGGGAAGCCTCCGTGCCCAAGGGAGTACAGACAGGCTCTAAAGGAGGGGACACCGTGTTAGGGGCTCGCCCTTCCAAGCGCATGCGCCCTGAGGGTGGTGGCGGGGATCCTAACGGCGAGGCACCTAACAACTGCTACAAGTGCAACGTTATGTAAAGGGTGGTGGTGGTGGTGGTGATCAGCTCTAAAGGAGGGGATAACGTGTGTATGGCTCGCCCTTCCAAGCGCATGCGCCCTGAGGGTGGTGGCGAGGATCCTAACGGCGAGGCACCTAACAACAGCTACAAATGCAACGTTATGCAAAGGGTGGTGGTGGTGGTGGTGGTGATCAGCTCTAAAGGAGGGGATAACGTGTGTCTGGCTCGCCCTCTCAAGCGCATGCGCCCCGAGGGTGGTGGGGAGTAACCTTACGGCAAGGCACCAAATAGCTGCTGCAATTTCAAGTAATGATAACGCCTAGTGGGGCGTGGTATGAAGGAAGTCCCGTCATGCAGCGGTAGGGAACGGGCTGCTACTTTACCTGGACAAAGCTACCATGGTGGTTGACAGCTACCGCAACACACTAAGGCGCACCCGTGGAGATTAAAACCCGGCACCTTCGTCGTTCAAGGAGCTCAGCCATTGAGCCATTCATTGAACGGGATTGCAATTTCAACATTCTGTGAAGGGTGGTGGTGGTGTTCGTGACCAGCTCTCCAAGTGGGGACACCGTTGATAGGTTTCGCTTGCTTGAATTTGAGCTTGGTTAAATGGGTCCAGCGAGCAATGTGGCTGCTCGACTTCTTCGGCAGTTACATATAGCAAGGGAAATGTAATCACCATCAAAAAATGAATTACAACAGTGGCTGTTTGGCTATCCCTGGACATAAAAAGGGTGAACATCCTTCTCTGCGCAAACAAATAAGTAGTTGAATTTGAACTTGGTCACATGGCTACAGCTACCAATTTGGCTGCTCGCCGTCTTTGACAGTAAGTCATTAACATGATTACCAGGATAATGTACGGTACCGGTATTCACCGTCAAAAAATAAATAACAACAAAAATTCTGTCTGAAACCCCATGCTGGCGACTGCTAATAGTACACTCTGTGGAAAATGTTACTCTCCAGTCTCCACCGTGATCCCGAGCGCAAGCAAACAGGCTGCCCCCTTCTTCCTCACGCCTCGCCATAAGCGTACCAATTGTTTACATTCCATCGCACTCCAAACAAAAACATCTGTAATTCAGTTACCGTCCATGGGTAGCCTTCCAAGCTTCGTGGACTTGCCTAACTCCAAAACAACCTAGCCGCCCTTATCTACGTGAGGTGACCGGCTCATGTTGTGGGTTCATGCGCAGGTGGCGTGGCCCGAAGGCCTCACTCCTCATCGAATCCTAAGGTATAAGTGGGACGTTATCCTGCGTAACTGTGGGGTCTCTGCAAAAATCGAGGGCGATTATTTTCAAGAGCATTTCTTCATCAACAGGAGCTGTTGGGAGTTTGGTTTGTTTGTCCTCGACACACCCTTGATGTAATGGGTTGTTTTGCTTTGTGGGTGCTTATTCTTTTTGTTTAAAGCACTGAGTTCCATACACCCCCGCGGTGCAAAGTATACTTTGAAATGTACATGTAATGTAACAGGAGTGGCTAATTGAAACCACCACTAACTCGCCACAAAAACATCTCCATGCAACCTGCAAACGCTCCTCAAATTATATGCAGAACTTGAATTGAATCTGGTGACATAGCTCCATCCTTGAAGGCTGCTCGCCGTCTAAGGCAGTTGTATAATCATTACAAATCAAAGCATTATTATCAAAATACACTTAATCCAATCTCCCCATGAAAGAGCCAGATCAAAATCGCTGGTTAATCCAATAGCGAAGGATATTGTTACGTACTTATCACAATCACAGCACACAAAACAGTTATGTGTTCGCGTTTACATTTTCCTAGTAATAATTTATTTGCTGCCGACAACGACGAGCAGCCAAATTGCTGGCTGAAGCTATGCAACCAAGTTCAAGTTTAGCAAAATCAATGCTGAGACCGTACAGCACCGGAGCAGCTGGTCAGTCGTATAACAAATTTTGAAGTACCCCTGAACAACCCTGGTCGACAGCCAGACTGTCACAAACTCACAATCAACACTCTATAGCCATGCTATTGTAGTGATGCGAGATCGAACAGCCCCTCCCCCTCGCACGATCAGCCATTTTAGTAGCCAATACGATTTGCTTAGTTAGAATGCTACTGCACCGATGCATCATTGTAGAGTTGATGTGTAAGACGTTCAGTTGTAGGCGGGAGTCTGTCAAGCAAGTGCGATCAAGAAGATTGAAGAAGTCTGGGTTCCAGTGGTAGTTCACTCAATGGGATCAGGGAACTACTTCTTGCCAAATTGGCCAGCGCTTAAAGCGCACAAATGTCAAATTGGTCAGCGCTGTCTAGTGCAAGAAGCGCAAATACTGCGCGCTGCGCCCACAGAGAGTTGAAAACCCTGCGCGAAACGCGTTTCGAGCTGAGGGGCTCAAAAAGGCAGCGCGGCACCGTGCTGCCTCGAGCGCTTAGTAGTACCCTGACTGGGATGGAAGCTATGATCAGTCAGTTGAAAAGAGCCAGGAATCGAGGATGCTTCCCTTTCAAAGGAGGGGGGAGTGTAGCAGGATAGCCTGCAACTAATCTAACTTGACATCTCGAGTATCGATACGTCCCATCCGTCTCATTCCGTCACACTTAGTGCACAACAACACCAGATATGCCTTTGACCCAAGATGTAAATGTTTTAGCGCCAGCCCGACCAACTCACTAGCACCAGCCCTGCTGGCTTCGGAAACAACAACACCAGATGTGCCGGCAACCGAGCCCCGTATTTAATGCTCGACAGCACCAGCCATGCCACCTATTTGAAGAGCAGCTACATATATGTAGGCATACAACCCCATATGTAAATGTTACATAGCGCCAGCCAGACCAGCTCCCTACAGCCAGCCATTCTGGCTACGGACACCACAAAACCAGATGCGCGGGCGGCCTAGCCCCGTATCTAAATGCTCTTCACACCCACACCAGCCCCCCCCCCACACACAGCCTCGTACACACCACACCCACACCAGCCCTCCCTGCAGTTGTGTGCTTCCATCCTGCACTCAGGAGTCTTTCACAGTAGTTTTCATACTACCCATGTTCATTCCTCCGCGGGACGGCGAACAGCCTGAAAGCTGATATATAGGGAACGGCAACTTATATAAGCGTTTGAAAAACTTAAATTAACCAATCTTATTATGGTATCACCGAGAGTATCACATTAGTATTAGTTTTCCAAATAAATTCAAAATTTTGGTGAGATGGCTCGTCCGTCGAATATTATCAAACATTCACTTATATTAACTTACTTAGCCTTTCCCTACTGATATATCATTTAACCCAACCACTCAGTATATTTAGACAATAATGCTTTGATTTGAATGGTGTATGTTACTGCTGAAGACACGGCGTAGACTGATTTACCATGTAACCTAACCACACAGTATATTTTGATAAGCATGCTTAGATTTGAATGGTGTATGTTACTGCTGAAGACACTGCGAAGACTGAATTACCATGTAACCTAACCACACAGTATATTTTGACAACAATGCTTTGATTTGAATGGTGTACGTTACTGCTGAAGACACGGCGAAGACTGATTTACCATGTAACCGAACCACGCAGTATATTTTGATAATCACGCTCTGATTTGAATGGTGTATGTTACTGCTGAAGACACGGTGAAGGCTGATGCACCATGTATTCAAACCACAATAGACACTTTGACAATAATGCTTTCATTTGAATGGTGTATGTTACTGCTGAAGACACGGTGAAGGCTGATGCACCATGTGAGCAAACCACAATATACACTTTGACAATAATGCTTTGATTTGAATGGTGTATGTTACTGCTGAAGACACGGCGTAGACTGATTTACCATGTAACCTAACCACACAGTATATTTTGATAATCAAGCTTTCATTTGAATGGTGTATGTTACTGCTGAAGACACGGCGTAGACTGATTTACCATGTAACCTAACCACACAGTATATTTTGATAATCAAGCTTTGATTTGAATGGTGTATGTTACTGCTGAAGACACGGCGTAGACTGATTTACCATGTAACCTAACCACACAGTATATTTTGATAATCAAGCTTTGATTTGAATGGTGTATGTTACTGCTGAAGACACGGCGTAGACTGATTTACCATGTAACCTAACCACACAGTATATTTTGATAATCAAGCTTTGATTTGAATGGTGTATGTTACTGCTGAAGACACGGCGTAGACTGATTTACCATGTAACCTAACCACACAGTATATTCTGATAATCAAGCTTTGATTTGAATGGTGTATGTTACTGCTGAAGACACGGCGTAGACTGATTTACCATGTAACCTAACCACACAGTACATTTTGATAATCAAGCTTTGATTTGAATGGTGTATGTTCCTGCTGAAGACACAGCGAAGACTGATTTACCATGTAACCTAACCACACAGTATATTTTGACAATAATGCTTTGATTTGAATGGTGCATGTTACTGCTAAATCACGGTGAAGGCTGATGCACCATGTAACCAAACCACAATATACACTTTGACAATAACGCTTTCATTTGAATGGTGTATGTTACTGCTGAAGACACGGTGAAGGCTGATGCACCATGTAACCAAACCACAATATACACTTTGACAATAATGCTTTCATTTGAATGGTGTATGTTACTGCTGAAGACGGTAAGCAGCCCACGTGACGGCTGGTAACATGTAACCATGCTCAAGTTCAAACCAAACCTCCCTGTAGTCTTTCCACTCTCCTTACTGCTCTGGCGGTCACCTTCATCACTGCCACTTTCATCATTGCTTTTCACCTTGGATGCTGGGACAGGGTCCCAGCATCCAAGATGACAGTGATGATGACAGCTACAACAGTGAGGAGAGCGAATTGACTGCAATGATGTTTGGTTTGATTACATGCTCCATAAGTAGGGAACAGCAATATGACATCAAATGATATCATATGATGATGGCAGTCTGGCTAGGCTAAAGTAACAATTTAAATACAATATCATATGATGCAATTTGTATTATATCATTCTCTCCTTTGGCCAACATCATATGATATGCCGATCCCTATATATAAGCCTGGAGGCTACTCAACGCATGTGGGGGGAGTCAACATGGGTAGATATCCCATGTTACTTAACCAAACCTCCGTGCAGTCTATTCACTCTCCTTCCTGCTATGGCTGTCACTCTCATCACTGATGACAGCTACAACTAAGTGATTGTAGTGAATATACCAAAGGATTGTTTGGTTTGGTTACATGGTATAAAAGCCTAAGGCTTTTCATTGACTGTGGGAGGAGTTAAAATGGGCAGGTATACCATGTTACAAAACCAAACCTCAATGCAGTCTATTCGCTCTCCCCACTGCTATCACTGTCACTTCTATCATTGCTTTCCATCCTGGGTGCTGGGACAGCCCTCGCAACAGCATGGTTGCGAAGGCGGTCCCGGCATCCAGAATGGAGAGCAGTGATGAAAGTGACAGTGATGATGACAGCGACAGCAGTGAGGAGTGTGGATAGACTGCAGGGATGTTTGGTTTAGTTACATTGTATATCTAGGGGTCGGCTATGTTATATAATATTAGTGAATAAATAATATTATGTAGTATCAGTCGGCCGAGCCGTCTCACCAGAATTTCCAATGTATTTGAAAAACTAATATTAATGTGACACTATAATAATATTAGCTCATATTCGTTTTTCAAACACTAATATTAGTTGCCGTTCCCTAGGTATATCTACCCATGTTGACTCCTCTCACTGGCGGTGAGTAGCCTTCAGCTGACATACCATGTAACCAAACCAAACATCCCTGCATTCACTCTCCTCAATTATGTCGCTGTTATCAGGACTGTCACTTCTATCACAGCTGTCTATCTAGGATGCTGGGACAGCCTAGGCTAATGCAAAGGCTGTCTCAGCATTCAGGATGGAGAGCAGAGATGAAAGTGACAGTCGTGATAACAGCGACATAGTTGAGGAGAGTGAATGCAGGGATGTTTGGTTTGGTTACATGGTATATCAGCTGAAGGCTACTCACCACCTGTGGGAGGAGTGACCATGGGTAGTGACGATGACGAGGCGTTCATTGTCCGCCTCTTCATCTTCATCACTGCTGCTGCTACACTTATCACTTCTCTCTTTGCTCCCACTACTCTCCTCATTGGTGGTTGGCAGTGCAAGCAAACAGTCTGCCCCTCTCAACATCACGCTTAATAAGGCGTACTATCTATTGATTGATTTATATATCAACTCTCCTCACTACAGCTACTCTCCCCTGCATCCACCTTCACAGGGCATGCAGACTGACTTGAATTACTCACTGTTTCTTTATTGGGCTACTCATGGCAGCTTCCTGCCAGCTCCAATAGCCAGCCACTGGGTCAAACCCAAAGCTTGCAGCTCCACTGGAATGCCTGTCATGTCAGCTTTCAGACAAACTAGCTAGCTTCGGTTTGGCCCAATAGCTGGGAAAGGGAGCTGCGTGGAAACTGCTGCGCGTAGCCCAAAAAATGAGCAGTGATTATTCAACATAAGCTAGCTAAACAGAACATCAGAAAGCATCTCACCTTCAAGGCAGCAGTAGTGGCCACATCCTCAGCCTTAGCCCCGGCCTTCACTGCTTTCAAAGCTGCTGCAACAGAGCAGTTCATGACGCCCTTCATCCACTCCTTGGTATCCTTGGCCAAGGGTACCAAGAAGTGGCTGAAGGGCGCTCCTGTCCAGGAGGTTGAAATCGCGTACTATCTATTGATTGATTTATATATCAAATCCCCTCACTACAGCTACTCTCCCCTGCATCCGCCTTCACATAGCATGCAATTGAATTAAAATCAACCTAAGCTAGCTAAACAGCACCATCAAGCATCTCACTTTCAAGGCAGCAGTAGCGGCCACATCCTCAGCCTCAGCCCCAGCCTTCACTGCTGCTGCAACAGAGCAGTTCATGACGCCCTTCAGCCACTTCTTGGTATCCTTGGCCAAGTAAGTTGGTCAAGGGTACGAAGAAGTTGCTGAAGGGTGCTCATGTCCAGGAGGTTGATATCCCGCCAAGTCTTCAGCTTCGGCTATCAGCTCATCCTTCTGGCTCTGATACTTGAAATCGGTTACATGGCTCCCGCCAGCAATTTGGCTGCTCGCCGTCTTCGACTCTGATACGTCTGCTCGGATGTCTTCTTCTCCAGATCGAGTTCCTTACTAGCCCCTGGGCATCTCAGCATTTGCTTCCCCGACCCCTTTTATATCTATGGATTTTACTCAGGGTGCTTGAGATATGCCTCATGCAGGCGTTTTGGGAATTGGGAGAAGAAAATTGCGTGGAAGAAATTCGACGACTACCTCTTCATAGACGAATCCTTTTGTTTCCGCTGCTTTTTGCCACCAGCGGCACCAGCGATGGAAGTTGCGGTAGTGCCGCCAGACAGGGAGGCGATTGAGGCCCAAACTGAATCCTGGATGCGCTCGATTTCGCTTGTCGATGCTCAGGCATTATGCATGCTAAGGCAGCGGCAGCCCCAGCAATGAGCCAATCGTTTCGGATCGTGATGGCTTGATTCTACTACGCCTGCCGGAATCGTTGGAATTTGGAATGATCCTTGCGAATTGGGCACTGCAATACAACGTCTTGAACCTTACCAATGAGATTATGATAAAATGACCAATGCTGGAGGGCGGGCCTCTCTCACTGACCTCCCTCGCCCTCCGCGGGCCTCCGCGGAGGCCTCCGTGCTCCAGGCCGCTCAAGGCCTCCAGGGGGGGTCCGCACGGGTCCGCAGCGCAGCAGCGCAGGACTTCGGCGAAGTCCATTGACTTGGCACTTCAGCGATTTTTCAGTTGCGCGAATTAAGAGAGAACTATGATTTGAGCTGTGATACTCCATCTACTCAAATCCAATCAACATCTCTACTACGTCCTCTCGCCCTCCTTGGCCCTCCCGCCTCCCCGGGCCTCCCCCCATGCAAGCTGTCCAGTTTCTGTCAGGAATCCGCGTCAGGCCGCGTCAGGCTAATATCGGCCGATATCGGCCTAGTCCGGCCCTAGTTACCCCCACCTGATCTAACTTGTCCCGCCCCAACCCCACCTGATCTAACCTGTCCCGACTTGTCCGAGGTTTTGCGCGCGGACTGATACGTAACAACCCTACCTGATCTAACCTTGTCCCGACTTGTCCGAGGTTTTTGCGAGCGGACTGATACGTAAATACCAGTATCTCAGTTACGGAACCATCCCATAGCCTCGGTTTCCCATCCAGTTTCCCACCCCCCACCCCTCTAGCGGTACCGGGTTTCGGCTTGCGAATAACTACCTCTTGTAAGCCTCCCCTTCTCAGCCCTTGCAACCATGCAGTGGGAAGATGTCTTCATCGACCCCAAGACCCTGCCCGAGGGCGCTGGAGGCATGTGCCAGCTCACGTTTCTGCTCGCAGCGTACGGCTACATCCTCTTCTCTGCCTCCAACATGATTTCCAACGGGTCAGAGCTCCTTTTGCTAACCCCGCTCGCGGGCCTAGTCGGTTCAGTTGTGCTTCCTGTTTTAGGCGCCGTGCCCGATGGCGCGATCGTTTTATTCTCAGGTAACTCCTGAATCAAAGCTCCGAATCCTGCAACTGTTATACCTACATCTTGCGGTAATTACCCCAGTCTGGGCGTGGTGCGTCCACCCCTGGTGTGGGTGAAGGAGTGACAGTCAACACTCAGTCACTGGTTTATATATAAAAAAAACTGGTTTGTATGCTTGTGGGCCTGCCACTTCATAGAAGTCATCAGTCACCAGGCTCCAATTGCCTGAACCCCCCAACTCCACCTAACACCCACACGCCACGCACACTTGAACCTGAACTTGGTTACATGGCTCCAGCCTTTAAGGCTGCTCGCTGTCTTCGGCAGTAATATCATCGATTAAAACATTTTTAACTGACACACACAGCTCAGCCAGAGTCAAACTAACACACGCATGCATGAATCCATAGCTTTTATTTTTAGCTACAAGCAATAGCTTCTAGCCATCTTTCCAGACTCAGTCCATCCATACCTTAAGCAACCTAACGCATCTGGAAGCTGGTATCGTCAGTTTTCCAGTGCCCCTGGAATCTTCGGGTCCGGCCCAGTGGCAGCCTTAGGGAGCTGCCTAGAAGATGATGCTGGTAGCCAAAAAGAAAAGTCCTGCATGAATCCCATGTGAATACCACAGCTTTTAACCTCTTGTCCCTCCCTCCCCCCCCCTTCCTCCCTCCCACTAGCTATCACCCCTCTCACTTCTCTCACCTGTCTCCCCCCTTCCAACCTTGCCCTCATACCCCCTCCCACCCCTACCCTTCTACCCCCACCAATCTCTGCCCTCCTATTCCCTCCCCTCCCATACCCTCCTACCCCCTCCCACCCCTACCCTCTTATCCCCTCCCAACCCTACCCTCCTACCCCCTCTCACCCCCACCCTTCAACTCCCTCCCACCCCTACCCCCTCCCACCCCTACCCTCTTACCCCCTCCCACCCATACCCTCCTACCCCACCACCCCACCCACCCACCCACCCACACCCTTACCCTCCTACCCCATCCCACCCATACCCTCCTACCCCCTCCCCCCCCTACCCCCTCCTACCCCCTCCCACCCATACCCTCCTACCCCCCTCCACCCCCTCCACACACACACACGTACACACACACCCCTACCCTCCTACCCCCCTCCCACCCCTACCCTCCTACCCCTTCCCACCCCTCCTCTCCACCCCCTCCTTCAGGCATGGGCCCAGATGCCCAAGAGCAGCTGAGTGTAGGTGTGGGTGCCCTAGCTGGCTCCACGATCATGCTCATTACCCTCCCCTGGTTCCTTGCTATCTATGCCGCTCGGGTGGACGTGCATGGCGACCGCTGTACATACAAGAAGCCTAAACTGTCTGGTGAGAAGTCCTTCTGGACACAACAGGGTGTGGAGCCCACCAAGGATGTTGCCACAGGAGCCAAGATCATGATGATAACCTCAGTCAGCTATTTTCTCATCCAGGTTTGTTAAAGTCTCTTTGTATAAAGCACTAACGAGTTGATGGTTTCTGTCTTCCTTTAGTATTTATGTTTTTCTATATTAGTAGTGCTGAGCTCACCAAGGATGTTGCCACTGGAGCCAAGATGATGATGATGACGATGATAGTAATGGTTATTTAAATGGTAATGATGATGATGATGATGATGATGATGATGATAGTAATGGTGATGTAAATGGTAATGATGATGATGATAGGTTCCTTTATTCTGTGAGTGTATTGCCTCTTCACCCCAACCCAACCCATACCAAAACAAAACAAAACAAAACAAAACAAAACAAAACAAACCCATGCAACCCTACCCAAACCAAACCAACCCTACTCCCCACGACCACAACACACACCTCCCCTCCCCCCTACAGTTCCCAGCACGACCTAACTCAACCCAGCCCTATTCCCCACCCCCACAACACACACCTCCCCTCCCCCTTCCAGGTCCCAGCTCGACCCAACCCAACCCAGCCCTACTCCTCACCCCCACAAAAATCACCTCCCCTCCCTCCTCCAGGTCCCAGCCCGACCCAACCTCACCACCACTCCCCACCCCCACAACACACACCTCCCCTCCCCCTTCCAGGTCCCAGCCATGTTCCTGCACGGCCCTAAGGAGGAGGTGGCAGAAGGAGAGAGCTTGTGGGCCCTAGCTGCCCTCATCGTCTGCCTCATTGCCTTCTTTGCCTACCTGGTGCGCCATGTGTCTGCTGTCAGGGTTAGGGTTCATTGTGTATATTATAGTCTTGACTAACCGCATAGAGGGGAACTAGTCCACCTCACAAGTATTCTTAAAACTGGTTTTTAAATACGGTTTAAATAGCAGGTTGAATGATTGGATAATTGAATCTTAAATAATTGAATTGAAAATATATAGGAAAACAAACAAAAATTCAAATTAAATTATTAGTGATCAAAAGTTAAAAAACACTTGAAGCACAAGAAAACTCACAACTGTATATATGTAGGAAATAGATCTAGCTAGATGTCCTGAAGGCACTCGCAGCCTGTATGGTCTAGCAATAACGCATATCCTGAGGTGGGGATTAGATGATTACAGGGTACTACTTCTTGCCAAATTGGTCAGTGCTTAAAGCGCACAAACGTCAAATTGGTCAGCGCTTTGTAGTGCAAAAAGTGCAAAATTGCGCGCTGCGCCCACAGCGGGGTGAAAAAACTGCGCGAAACGCGCAGAGGGGCTCAAAAAGGCAGCGCGGCATCGCGCAACCGCGCGCGCTTAGTAGTACCCTGGATGATTACCCAGAGGTCATGAGTTGGTGGGCTTCCATTCTTTCATTCCGTTCCACGCCCAAGACTTAGTACTATGATATAAATGCAGCGAATGAGTCGGAATTCCCGATATTTGGACCAGACTGTAGGTCGCATTTGATATGCATGTGAAGGGGACAACAACAGCAACAACAACAACAACAACAACAAGGTCAGTTTGAGAGGGGAAAGCATCATAACAATACAGCGAATGGGTTGGAATTCAAAATATACGAAACAGGCGGTAGGTCGCACTTGGTAAGCATGTGAATGGACAATAACATTTAGGTAGGGAATGGAAATGTGCATACCCCCTAATGCACGGACCTGCACCCCCATGCACCCCCATGCGCCCTACCGTTCACCCCCTTGCGCCTGTATCTGCATATGTACCGGTGCAAGCTGAGCCAGTCTGGCACCCATCTACCTGCACCCGCATGCTCACTGACGTACCCACGTGCAACCACATGCACATTTACATACACCCTCATGCACCGACCTGGACTTACACGCACCAGCATTTACCCTAGCGTATACCCGCTTGCGCCTGTATCTGCATGTGTACCAGTGCAAGCTGAGCCAGTCTGGCACCCATCTACCTGCACCCGCATGCTCACTGACGTACCCACGTGCAACCACATGCACATTTACATACACCCTCATGCACCGACCTGGACTTACACGCACCAGCATTCACCCTAGCGTATACCCGCTTGCGCATGTATCTGCATGTGTACCAGTGCAAGCTGAGCCAGTCTGGCACCCATCTACCTGCACCCGCATGCTCACTGACGTACCCACGTGCAACCACATGCACATGTGCAAACACCCCCATGCAACGACCTGAACTTACATGCACCCTCATTCACCCTAACGTTCACCCCCTTGCGCCTGCATCTGCATGTGTACCCGTACAAGCTGAGCCAGCCAGTCTGGCACCCATTTACATGCACCCTCATTCTCCCTAGTGTACACCCGTTTGCACCTGCATGTGCTTGTGTACCAGTACAAGCTGATCCAGTCCGACGCACCGACGCCGCTTACAAGTTCATCGTGCACCCACATGCGCATGTATGTACATTATCATGAGCCCTTACGTGCACCCACATGCGCATGTATGTACATTATCATGAGCCCTAATGTGCACCTACTTGCGCCTGCATGTGCAGGGGTACCAGTCCAAGCTGAGCCAGTCCGGCACCGATGCTGCTCACGATTTCATGATTGAGGCCGTGATTGCATGCACCCACATGCACATGCATATACATTATCATGAGCCCTGACGTGCATCCACGTGCACCTGCGTGTGCAATATCATGAGCCCTAACGTGCACCCACGTGCACATGTATATACAATATCATGAGCCCTAACGTGCACCCACGTGCACATGTGTATACATTATCATGAGCCCTAACGTGCACCCACGTGCACATGTATATACAATACCATGAGCCCTAACGTGCACCCACATGCACATGTATATACAATACCATGAGCCCTAACGTGCACCCACATGCACATGTATATACAATACCATGAGCCCTAACGTGCACCCACATGCGCATGTATGTACATTATCATGAGCCCTAACGTGCACCCATATGCGAATGTTTGTACATTATCATGAGCCCTAACGTGCACCCACATGCGCCTGCGTGTGCAGGGGTACCAGTACAAGCTGAGCCAGTCCGGCACTGACGCCGCTCACGAGTTCATGATTGAGGCTGTGATTGCTCAGAAGATCAAGGAGGGAAAGATCTCTCTTTTAGGTGCCCTGAAGGTGAGTTGGGTATGTGGGTTACACACAGTTTTTTTAAATCTGAAGGTGGGTTTTTCCTAGCTTTTTTGGTTTCAGGCCTCCTCCAGAGACAACGTTTTTACAGCTTTTTATAGCTTTTATAGCTTTTTAGGGCCATTTAGGGCAAAAACAAAAACTTTTCTTTCTTTTTTTATAGCGGTATATGTATTCATTCAATATTTATATTTCATTTCATTTCATCATGGCCCTGCACCTACCAACCAACCACTAACCAACCTCCAACCACTAACCACCAACCACCACCTCTGCTGGCCATCCTGGCCCTGCACCCACAACCAACCAACCAACAACAACAACAACCAACAACCAATCACCACTCCTGCAGGCCATCATGGCCCTGCACCCACAACCAACCAACCACCAACTAACCACCAACTAACCACCAACCCTGGAGGCCATCATGGCCCTGCACCCACCACCAGCCCACCACCAGCTATCAACCATCAACCACCAACCAACCACCAACCAACCACCAACCCTGGGGGCTATCATGGCCCACCAACCACCACCAGACAACCACCAACCACCAACCAGCCACCAACCCTGCAGGCCATCATGGCCCTTCACCCGCAACCAACCGACCACCAACACCAACAACAACACCAACAACCACCAATCACCACTCCTGCAGGCCATCAAGGCCCTGCACCCACAACCAACCGACCACCAACAACCACCACTAACCGATCACCACCCCTGCTGGCCATCATGGCCCTGCACCCACCACCAGGTGACCACCAACTAACCACCAGCCAACCAACCACCAACCCTGCAGGCCATCATGGCCCAGGACCCACCACTAACCAACCACCACCAACCACCAACCACCAGCCACAAACACTGCAGGTCATCATGCCCCAGAACCCACCACTAACCAACCACCACCAACCACCAACCACCAGCCACAAACACTGCAGGCCATCATGGCCCAGCACCCACCACCAGCCACCCAGTAACCAACCACCAACCCTGCAGGCCATCATGGCCTCGCACCCACCACCACCAACCGCCAACCAACAACCAACAACCCTGCAGGCCATCATGGCCCTGCACCCACCACCAGCCAACCACCAACCGACCACCAACCAACCACCAGCCAACCACCAACCCTGCAGGCCATAATGGCCCTGCACCCACCACCACCAACCACCACCAACCCCCAACCAACCACCCTGGAGGCCATCATGGCCCTACACCCACCACCACCAACCACCAACCATCCCATAACCAACCACCACCCAACCAACCATCCCCCAGGCCATCATGGCCCTGCACGCACCACCACCACCCACCAACCATCCCCCAACCAACCACCCCCCAGGCCATCATGGCCCTGCACGCACCACCACCAACCACCAACCATCCCCCAACCAACCACCCCCCAGGCCATCATGGCCCTGCACGCACCACCACCAACCACCAACCATCCCCCAACCAACCACCAACCAACCAACCACCCCCCAGGCCATCATGGCCCTGCACGCACCACCACCAACCACCAACCATCCCCCAACCAACCACCACCCAACCAACCATCCCCCAGGCCATCATGGTCCTGCACGCACCACCACCACCCCCCAACCATCCCCCAACCAACCACCACCCACCCAACCACCACCCAGGCCATCATGGCCCTGCACCCGACCCGCTACGGACCCGGTGAGGAGTCTGTCCTACTAGGCGCTGATGGCGACCCCCTGGTGAACCGAATGAAGGCTATCCTGTACCCATTCTTCTACAGGTACGTTTGTGCGTGCTCATGACCTGTACGGGCTATCCTGAACCCATTCTTCTACAGGTACGCTTGTGCGTGCTCATGACCTGTACGGGCTATCCTGTACCCATTCTTCTACAGGTACGCTTGTGCGTGCTCATGACCTGTGCGGGCTATCCTGTACCCATTCTTCTACAGGTACGCTTGTGCGTGCTCATGACCTGTACGGGCTATCCTGTACCCTTCTTCTACAGTACGTTTGTGCGTGCTCATGACCGTTCGGGCTATCCTGTACCCATCTCCTACAGTACGCTTGTGCGTGCTCATGACCTGTACGGGCTATCCTGTACCCATTCTTCTACAGGTACGCTTGTGCGTGCTCATGACCTGTACGGGCTATCCTGTACCCATTCTTCTACAGGTACGCTTGTGCGTGCTCATGACCTGTACGGGCTATCCTGTACCCATTCTTCTACAGGTACGTTTGTGCGTGCTCATGACCTGTACGGGCTATCCTGTACCCATTCTTCTACAGGTACGCTTGTGCGTGCTCATGACCTGTACGGGCTATCCTGTACCCATTCTTCTACAGGTACGCTTGTGCGTGCTCATGACCTGTACGGGCTATCCTGTACCCATTATTCTACAGGTACGTTTGTGCGTGCGCATGACCTGTACGGGCTATCCTGTACCCATTCTTCTACAGGTACGCTTGTGCGTGCTCATGACCTGTACGGGCTATCCTGTACCCATTCTTCTACAGGTACGCTTGTGCGTGCTCATGACCTGTACGGGCTATCCTGTACCCATTCTTCTACAGGTACGTTTGTGCGTGCGCATGACCTTACGGGCTATTCCTGTACCCATTCTTCTAACAGGTACGTTGGTGGCGTGGCGCATGGACCTGTACGGGCTATATCCTGTACCCATTCTTCTACAGGTACGCTTGTGCGTGCTCATTACCTGTAACGGGCTTATCCTGTACCACCATTCTTCTACAAGGTATGCGTGTTGCGTGCCTCCATGACCTTGTACGGGCTATCCTGTACCCATTCTTCATACAGGTACGCTTGTGCGTGCTCATGACCTGTACGGGCTATCCTGTACCCATTCTTCTACAGGTACGGCTTGGTGCGGGCTCAGGACCTGTACGGGCTATCCTGTACCCATTCTTCTAACAGGTACGCTTGTGCTGGCTCATGACATGTACGAGCTATCCTGTACCCCTTCTTCTACAGGTACGCTTGTGGCGTGCTCATAGAGACCTGTTACGGGCTAATCCTGGTACCCAGTCTTCTACAGGTACGCTTGTGCGTGCTCATGACCTGTACGGGCTATCCTGTACCCATTCTTCTACAGGTACGTTTGTGCGTGCTCATGACCTGTACGGGCTATCCTGTACCCATTCTTCCACAGGTACGCTTGTGCGTGCTCATGACCTGTACGGGCTATCCTGTACCCATTCTTCTACAGGTACGCTTGTGTCTCTGGACCGGCTCATGACTTCATGAGCCATAAACAACATTATCGAAGTAAGTGTCTCTCCAAATTCTGCGCAGATTTGGGCTCATGAAACGTAGATTTTGAAGTACCCCTGAACAGCCCATTCTTGTACAGGTACGTTAATTAATAAATAAAAATATGCATAATTCATCAATTATTTCTTCTACAGGTGCCTTCATTAATATATACTACATAATTGTAGTTGATCCATTATTTCTTCTACGGGTACCTTAATTAAGAATGAATAAATATACATAACTGATCAGATATTTATTTATTTCTCCTACAGGTACAGTAATTATAAATATTACATATTTATAATTCACCAATTAATTATTGTACAGGTGCCTTACTTACTATATAATAAGTATTCATAGTTGATCAATTATTTATTCTACAGCTACATCAATAAATAGATAATAAATATTTATAATTCATCAATCAATTCTTCTATGACAGTTACATTAATTAATAAATAATAGATACTCATAATCCATCAATTACTTATTCTACGGGTACATTAATTAATAAATAATGAATATGCATAATCCATCAATTATTTATTCTACAGGTACATGAATTAATAAATAATAAATATGCGTAATTCATCAATTAATTCTTCTACAGGTACCTTTATTAACAAATAATAAAGATACATAGTTGATCAATGATTTATTCTACGGGTACATTAATAAACAAATAATAAATATGCATAAATGATCAATTAATTCTTATTGAGTTCAGACACTACATATACACCCACCCAGACATCACACCTACTCCCTCAAGGCATGACATTGACCAGAAAGGCCACATTAACAGAAATGAGATAGGCAAAGTGATGTCTGACTCAATCCACCTAAACCCAAGCCCAAATCCAAACCAATCCAACCCTGCCCAAACCAACTCAATCCACCTGAATCCAAGCCAAAATCCAAACCAATCCAACCTTGCCCAACCCTGCCTTCTACCCACCCACCCACCCTAAGGTATAACATTGACCAGAACGAGCTAGGCAAGGTGGTGTCTGACTCAGTCCATCTGCACTAAAACCAAAATCCAAACCAAACCCTGCCTTCTCCCCCCCCCCCCCCCCCCGCCCCCCCCCCCCCCCTTAAGGTATGACATCAACCAGAACGGCCACATCAACAGCAACGAGCTAGGCAAGGTGATAACTGACTCAATCCACCTAAATCCAAGCCAAAATACAAAATACAAACCAAACTAAACCAACCTTGCCTTCTACTCCCCCCCCCCCAAGGTATGACATCAACCAGAACGGCCACATCAACAGCAACGAGCTGGGCAAGGTGATGTCTGACTTGGGCATCCATGTGCGCGAGTCGAACCAAACCAAGCCAAATCAAACCCAAACGCTAACCAAACCCAAACCAAATTCAAGGTACGACATTGACCACCTAAAACCAAGCAAAATCAAGCCCCCCCCCCCCCCCCCCCCCCCCCCACACACACACACACACACACCACACACACACCACCACCACCACCACCACACACACACCTACGCCCTTAAGGTATGACATCAACCAGAACGGCCACATTGATAGCAACGAGCTGGGCAAGGTGATGTCTGACTTGGGCATCCATGCACGGGAGTCAAAATCCAACCCAAACCAACCCTGCCCAAACCAACTCAATCCACCTAGTACCATAACCAAAATCCAAACCAAACCAACCCTGCCTTCTAATCCCCCCCCCCCCCCCCCGCCCCCCCCCCCTAAAGGTATGACATTAACCAGAACGGCCACATCGACAGCAACGAGCTAGGCAAGGTGATGTCTGACTTGGGCATCCATGCGCGCGAGTCCAGCGTGGATTCAGTGTTCAAGGATTTTGATACAGATGGTGACAACAAGATCAACTTCTATGGTGGGTGGCCATTGTATGTATTTTTCTAAACCTAAACCTACCCCCCCCATGCCTAAGACTACCTCCCCACCCCCTCACCCCACCGAGTTCAAGGAGGGAGTTGTTGCCCTCCTGCACGCATCATACCAACATCCCCACACCCACCACACACACACACACCAACCGCTCAACCACCCTCACCCGCTCAACCACCCACACACCCTCATCCCACAGAGTTTGTTGATGGAGTTGCTGCCCACCTGCGCGCATCATCCTGACATCCTCACACCCACCCACATCCCCTCACCCACCCACATCCCCACGCCCACCCACATCCCCACACCCGCCCACCCACACACGCTCACCCACATCCCCACACCCACCCACACACACACTGCCCTCCTGCGCGCATCATACCAACATCCCCACACCCACCCACATCCCCTCACCCTACCACATCCCCACGCCCACACACCCACGCTCACCCACCCACACCCCCTTACCCCACAGAGTTCGTTGAGGGAGTTGCTGCCCTCCTGCGCGCATCATACCTACATCCCCACACCCACCCACATCCCCTCACCCTACCACATCCCCACACCCACCCACACCCGCTCACCCACCCACACCCCCTTACCCCACAGAGTTCGTTGAGGGAGTTGCTGCCCTCCTGCGCGCATCATACCAACATCCCCACACCCACCCACATCCCCTCACCCTACCACATCCCCTCACCCTACCACATCCCCACACCCACCCACACCCGCTCACCCACCCACACCCCCTTACCCCACAGAGTTTGTTGAGGGAGTTGCTGCGCTCCTGCGCGACCCGGAGCTGCAGTCTACCCTCATGGTGAATCGGGCAGAGGCCCTGAAGAATTTTGTTCCCGCTGGAGAAGATGACGAGGAGGAGGAGGAGGAGATGCCCGAAGACTTTGTTGACCTGCCCCCGAACAAGCAGCAGCAACGTATTTTCCAGCGCAGCTGCACGCTCATGGGCTTGGGCACGTTTCTGGTCCTGCTCTTCAGGTGTGGATGGTTGGAGTGGGGTGGGCTGGGGGGGGGGCAGGGGGAGGGTGGGGAGGAGGGGGGGGGGGGGGGGGGGGTAGGAGATGCCCGAAGATTTTGTTGACCTGCCCCTGAACAAGCAGCAGCAACGGATTTTCCAGCGCAGCTGCACGCTCATGGGCTTGGGCACGTTTCTGGTCCTGGTCTTCAGGTGTGGATGGTTGGAGTGGGGGGGGGGGGGGGGGGGGGGGGGGGGGGGGGCAGGGGGAGCAGGGGGAGGGAGGGGGGGGGGGGGGGGGGGGGGGGAGGAGATGCCCGAAGACTGTGTTGACCTGCCCCCGAACAAGCAGCAGCAACGGATTTTCCAGCGCAGCTGCACGCTCATGGGCTTGGGCACGTTCCTGGTCCAGGTCTTCAGGTGTGGATGGTTGGAGGGAGTGTGTATGGGGGGGGGAGCGAGGGAAGGGAGGGGAGGAGGGAGGAGATGCCCGAAGACTGTGGTGACGTGCCCCCTAACGTGCAGCTGCACGCTCATGGGCTTGGGCACGTTTCTGGTCCTGGTCTTCAGGTGTGGCTGGTTGGAGTGGGGTGTGTGTGTGTGGGGGGGGGGGGCAGGGGGAGGAGGGGAGCGGGGGAAGGAAGGGAAGGAAGGGAAGGAAGGGAGGGGGGGGGGGGGGGGGGGGGGAGATGCTCGAAGACTGTGTTGACATGCCCCCTAACATGCAGCAGCAACGGATTTTCCAGTGCAGCTGCACGCTCATGGGCTTGAGCCTCTAAGGCTACCACATTCACCCTGAACCCCCAACCCCCACCACGCTCAGCACCCACTCACCTCCCTCACCCCCAGCCCCCCTCAACCCACCACACCCACCTTCACCTTAACCCACCACACTAACCCTCACCTCAACCCGCCACCCTCTCAACCACCACACTCACCCCACCACGCTCAGCACCCACTCACCTCCCTCACCCCCAGCCCCCCTCAACCCACCACACCCACCTCCACCTCAACCCACCACACTAACCCTCACCTCAACCCACCACCCTCTCAACCCACCACACTGACCCCCTCCCCCCCCCCCCCAACCCCTACCTCCCTCACCCCCACCTCAACCCACCACACTCACCTCCACCTCGACCCACCACGCTAACCCTTACCTCAACCCCCACCCCCTCAACCCACCACACTGATCCCCCTCCTCGACCCACACACCCCTCAACCCACACCTACCTCAACCCAGTGACGCCCCCTCCCACCCCATCCCACACCTCCCACAACCCACACCTCCCCCACCCCAGTGACCCCATGGTTTCTGCGATGTCGGAATTTGGCAAGCGCATCGGCGTGCCCGGCTTCTATGTGTCCTTCGTCCTCGCCCCCCTTGCCTCCAACGCCTCCGAGCTCATAGCTAGCTACAACTACGCCATGAAGAAGACAAGCAAGAGCATCACCATCTCCCTCACTGCCCTGTGCGGTGCTGGCTCCATGAATAACACCTTCACTCTGGGCGTTTTCATGATGCTCATCTATGCTAAGGTGGGATAGGCTTGGTGTGTGGTGATGTTGGGTGTTCGGTGGTGTTGGGTGTGTCATGACTGTTGGAGTAACACCCATGATGCTCATCTATGCTAAGATGTTCAAGGCTTGATGTGTGGTGATGTTAGGTGTGTGATGACTGGAGTAGCACCCATGATGCTCATCTATGCTAAGATGGGATAGGCTTGGTGTGTGGTGATGTTAGGTGTGTGATGACTGGAGTAGCACCCATGATGCTCATCTATTCTAAGATGTTCAAGGCTTGGTGTGTGGTGATGTTAGGTGGGTAATTACTGGAGTAGCACCCATGATGCTCATCTATGCTAAGGTGTTCAAGGCTTGGTGTGTGGTGATGTTGTGTGTTCGGTGGTGTTGGGTGTGTGATACTGGTAGGAGTATCCATGATGCTCATCTATGCTAAGGTGTGTGGTGATGTTAGGTGTGTCATGCTGTCATGCCAAATGCTTGGTTTGTGGTGATGTTAGGTGTGTGTTGATGTAAGTGGGGGGTGACTGAAGGTGTTTTCATGATGCTCATCTATGCTATGATGGTATAGGCTTGGTGTGTGGTAATGTTAGGTATGTGGTGATGTTAGGTGTGTGATGATTGTAGGAGTCAGCATGACGCTCATCTATGCTAAGGTGTTCAAGGCTTGGTGTGTGGTGATGTTATGTGTGAGGTGATGTTCGTGGTGGGGTGACTGTAGGTGTTTTCATGATGCTCATCTATGCTATGATGGGATAGGCTTGGTGTGTGGAGATGTTAGGTGTGTGATGACTGTAGGAGTATTGATGATGCGCATCTATGCTAAGGTGGGATAGCTAAGGTGTTCAAGGCTTGGTCTGTGGTGATGTTATGTGTTTGGTGATGTTAATGGGGGGTGGCTGTAGGTGTTTTCATGATGCTCATCTATGCTACGGTGGGATAAGCTTGGTGTGTTGTGATGTTAGGTGTGTGATGATTGTAGGAGTATGCATGATGCTTATCTATGCTACGGTGTTAATGCTTGGTGTGTGGTGATGTTATGTGTGTGATGTTAGTGGGGGGTGACTGCAGGAGTATTCATGATGCTCATCTATGCTAAGGTGGGATAAGCTTGGTGTGTGGTGATGTTGGATGTGTGATGATTGTAGGAGTATGCATGATGCTTATCTACGCGAAGGTGGGATAGGTATGGTGTGTGGTGATGTTGGGTACATGGTGATGTTAGGTGTGTGATGACTGTAGGAATATTCATGATGCTCATCTAGTCTATGGTGGGATATGCTTGGTGTGTGGTGATGTTGGGTGTGCGATGATTGTACGAGTATGCATGAAGCACATCTACACGAAGGTGGGCTAGCCTCTTTTTGTTGGCGGAGCCCCCTTTTCAAAGGGGCGGGAGCCCCTAGGGTTACCCATTGTCCGTCCGACCGACCATCCGTCTGACCGAGACGAAGCCTGACACGTCAGCCAACAGTCTCATAACTAACTCGCTTCCGTTGCCACCAATTGCTTCGTCGTGAACACTCTCCGCCATTTTTCAGCGTCACATGGGATGCTGCATAGAACTTGTTGTTGAAGTTGTGAAAGGATTTTCACCCCAGGATTTTCTCCCGACACAAACCAGCGACACCAAGGATTCAGATGCCTTTGACAGTCAAGGGGGGAGGGAGATAAAGGTCGTGATGGAGACATGTATGTGGTGATGATGAGGATAGTGCTTGGTGTGCTGAAGAAGACAAGCAAGAGCATCACCATCTCCCTCACTGCCCTGACCAACTAATCAACAACCTGGTAACTTGGGGACTTCAGATATTGAGGAGTTGTACATGCATGTGTGATGTACACGCTCCCTTGCAGCTAGCAAGCGTACATGCATGTGTGATGTACAAGCTCCCTTGCAGCTAGCAAGCGTACATGCATGTGTGATGTACAAGCTCCCTTGCAGCTAGCAAGCGTACATGCATGTGTGATGTACAAGCTCCCTTGCAGCTAGAAAATGTACATGCATGTGTGATGTACTAGATATATTGCAGCTAAAAAGCGTACATGCATGTGTGATGTACAAGCTCCCTTGCAGCTAGCAAATGTACATGCATGTGTGATGTACAAGCTCCCTTGCAGCTAGCAAGCGTACATGCATGTGTGATGTACAAGCTCCCTTGCAGCTAGAAAATGTACATGCATGTGTGATGTACTAGATCTCTTGCAGCTAGAAAATGTACATGCATGTGTGATGTACAAGCTCCCTTGCAGCTAGAAAATGTACATGCATGTGTGATGTACACGCTCCCTTGCAGCTAGCAAGCGTACATGCATGTGTGATGTACACGCTCCCTTGCAGCTAGCAAGCGTACATGCATGTGTGATGTACACGCTCCCTTGCAGCTAGCAAGCGTACATGCATGTGTGATATACACGCTCCCTTGCAGCTAGCAAGCGTACATGCATGTGTGATGTACACGCTCCCTTGCAGCTAGCAAGCGTACATGCATGTGTGATGTACACGCTCCCTTGCAGCTAGCAAGCGTACATGCATGTGTGATGTACAAGCTCCCTTGCAGCTAGCAAATGTGCATGCATGTGTGATGTACAAGCTCCCTTGCAGCCAACAAATGTGCATGAATGTGTGATGTACAAGCTCCCTTGCAGCTAGCAAATGTGCATGCATGTGTGATGTACAAGCTCCCTTGCAGCTAGCAAATGTGCATGCATGTGTGATGTACAAGCTCCCTTGCAGCTAGCAAATGTGCATGCATGTGTGATGTACAAGCTCCCTTGCAGCTAGCAAATGTGCATGCATGTGTGATGCACAAGCTCCCTTGCAGCTAGCAAATGTGCATGCATGTGTGATGTACAAGCTCCCTTGCAGCTAGCAAATGTGCATGCATGTGTGATGTACTAGATCTCTTGCAGCTAGCAAGCGTACATGCATGTGTGATGTACACGCTCCCTTGCAGCTAGCAAGCGTACATGCATGCATCTGTGTGTATGTTACAGCCCATTCTAAAGCAAGGCGATAGAAGAGACTAGTTGAGAGCTTGAAGGATTGACTATTGGGTCTGACGGTCATGACCACCATGTTCACTTCCTATGATGGCGTCAGTGGATGATCGGTCTGACGGTCATGACCACCATGTTCACTTCCTATGATGGCGTCGGTGGATGATCGGTCTGACGGTCATGACCACCATGTTCACTTCCTATGACGGCGTCGGTGGATGATCGGTCCGCCTTCTCTGTGGGGGAGCCTCCCCCACTGGTTGACCTCGAGACTTACCACCTGACCAACCACTCAACCACGAGACTTACCCCCCTGACCAATCAATAAACAGCGAGACTTATTACCCCCTGACCAACCACTCAATCACGAGACTTACCCCCTGACCAATCAATAAACCTCGAGACTTATCCCCTGACCAACCACTCAACCACGAGACTTACCCCCTGACCAACCAATCGACCGCAGGGCCTGGCCTGGCAGTTCACAGCCGAGACTATGGCCATTCTGATTGCCGAGTTGTTGGTGGGCTGCATGGCCCTTTACAAGGTGCAGAAAATGTGGATGGCTGCAGCAGTGTTGTGCGTCTACCCGCTATCCCTTATTTTGGTTGTCGGCTTGGAGGCCATTGGATTTGACTGATGCCTTTCCAACGGGAACTTTCTACTTCTGCATGACTTGTTCCTTCTTTCTTTCTGAACCCTCACTCTCTCAGTGGCGCTGTTTAATGTACGGGGTCACAAAAATCTAGATTTTTGTGCTAAACACTCTCTCCCAGGTTGAAAATCCTTCAAAACAAACTTGAGAAACTTGGCAGAGTTGATATCCCCGTTCAACGAATGGCTCCATGGCTAAGCTCGTTGAACGACGAAGGTGCCGGGTTCGAATCCCCACGGGTGCGCCTTAGGGTCGGCAGTTGTCGTCAACCGTCATGGTAGCTTTGTCGAGATGGAGTAGTAGCCCATTCCCTACTGCCGCAAGACGGGGCTCTGAAATTGAAATTGAAAGACGGGGCTCCCTCAATATCGTACTGCTCTCAATTTTATTAAATTGGAAACCGTCAAATGTGTAACGTCAATTTATAGTCCTATTAAAAAAACGTCAAATGTAAACCGTCAACTTATAATAAAACTCCGAAAAAAAGCCGTCAAATTTTGCGACCGTTATATTTTAAGAACAGTACGGTACCACGCCCCACTAGGCGTTATCATTACTTTTTTTGCAGAGTTGGTGGTGGGCTGCAACGCAGATGGCAGAGGATTTGCTCAGACCTTTGTGTCAGATAGACTAGCCGCTCCTCGTGTGGACATGGGGTACTGGGGTAGTCGTGCACTTTCGTTTGGTCGTGGGTCGTAATCTCCCGCGGACCCAAAGTGCGCCTACTCTTTTGTAGGAGTGGCGACACCATCCTGAATCCTCGGTGGCACTAGTTTGTGTCGGGAGACCCACCTCCTGGGGTGGAATTCCTTTCAGAACTAAAATATTGTTGTATAAATACTACTACGCCACATACTTATGTCCATTTTGATGCTTAAATGTTTGTCGCGGTGGCACGACATTGAACTTGAACTTAGTTTTATGATTGGCTCCAGCCAACAATTAAGATGCTTGCCGACTTCAGTTGTAAAATAAATCACCAGTAAAAACGTAAACAGAATGGCGCGACTAAGCAATAGCGTATCACTCGTGTGTTGCACAACCCGATTGGATTGGATTGTTACATGTTTTTCAGCCAACTATTGGCTACTCACCTTCTTCCAACTCCAAGTCCCCCCGTTGGTTTCACAACAAGTCGTGTTTAGGATACTGCAGGAGGACCCCCAGCTCTGCTGTCTGAGACGCAACCAATAATATATCCAACGTTAGTTCTGCAACGCAACGGACCCTTCCTTCTGGTCATCGGACCCTCCACACTTTGCAGCGCAATGGACCCTTCAACGAATGGACAATGTAGAATTAAATGGTCACTGTAGCACGAACTCAGGGCCCCCGTAGGCAATACGATTGTTTGGGGTTCAGTTCATAAGTGCCTTTTTTTGTTAAGCCCTTCCTATACGGTTGGGCAAGTCCCTTTATTTAGCCTTTTGGGCCTACCCCTGGACGGCAACATACATACATGGATCAGCATTCGGGTGAGTTTCAGGTGTCGCCACTGTCGCGTATCTTAGTTGCACTTGGCCAACATCGGCTTTGTTTAAGCAGCCAGGATTTCGCACTTTCGTGCACTACTGTAGACAGTTTTGAACAAAGCTAGTAGCACAACCTGATTGTTAAGACCAAACAAAATTTGATGGCATATGTGGGCACATGAATGGAACTATGAAACTATGCATGAGACTATATAATTTACTATCGGTACTATTTTTTGTGTAGACTATGCGAAGACATCAAATGGTTACACTGATCATTTACAGTCGCACGCCACATAAAAGCTACTATTCAAATGGTTACACTGATCATTTACAGTCGCATGCCACATAAAAGCTACTATTCAAATGGTCACACTGATCATTTACAGTCGCATGCCACATAAAAGCTACTATTCAAATGGTTACACTGATCATTTACAGTCGCATGCCACATAAAAGCTACTATTCAAATGGTTACACTGATCATTCACAGTCGCATGCCACATAAAAGCTACTATTCAAATGGTTACACTAATCATTTACAGTCGCATGCCACATAAAAGCAAGCTACTATTCAGATGATACTGTGTACAACAAATGCATGGGGTGCCCAGAATACCGTTATCTACCCGTTTCTCTTTATCCGTTATTGGTTAGCAGCCTGCGAGATAATGGCTGGATGGTGTGGCTTACTTGTGAGACCCAGCGTGGCGTGGCCTGCCGATAGATTAGGCTCACATACCATGCCATCAAGCCATACTCTCACACGTCCCCACATGTTGTTTTGCTGAAGGATATCAGCAATAATATACAAATTATATGACTCACATTCCCGGTTTTCTAAAAACAAATCAGGCTTATACTTCATAATTTAATCGGTAAACATATCTTCCAATAAGGCCACCCCAGGGGGGGAAGGGCAGTGTACTCTAAGACCAACCAAAACGGAGTTCAGCTTAATTGCCTTTGGGTGAGAAGCCTATCTATGCAGATACACCCAAATTCCGGCAGTAACGAGACAGGTACAGTGTTTGCGCAGTGTTGCGGGCAGCGATATCCCTATCCACGATAGATCGCATACGCGCGATATATAATGTTAATTCCCGTTTTGGTCCATCGCGCTCCCAGGTGTGGGTAATGTTTCCAGATTCCCAAATGCTACACCTTGGCATCGGGCGCCACGATAAGTATTGTTTCCACCTCCCCCAAAGCTATACCTGGGCATCGGGTGCCACGATTTGTAATGTTTCCAACTTCCCACTTGATATACCTGGGCATCGGGTGCCTCGATTTTTAATGTCTGAACAGTTCGAGGGCATCGCGCGCTTTCACCAGCAAGTTGATAGGTGGCACCTGGGCGACAGCCACGTTGCCACTAGCACGCACCGGTGACTAGCACACGACGACCACATGGCAAGTCTCGAGTACCAAATTTCGGTGATCCCGACAACAGCCCAGCAGTACGGGTTCGCTTTCATTTGGCCTTGGAAAAGTGAGGCCGGTAGTGGCTAGCGATTGAGTTTCGGCCGGTTTCGGCCTGGTTTCGGCTGCCCCACGCCCCTACATACGCGGAAGCACGATTATACCAGCGATTATATAACTCATGAAGGTAGCATGGCTGGAATGGCTGGAATCCCAAATGCTACACCTGGGAATCGGGCAAGCCAAGAAGGGCGCCCGATATTTAATGTTTCCATCTTGTAAAAAGCTACACCTGGGCATCGGGTGCCACGATTTTTAATGTTTATGCCCAAATCCTTATGCATATCACTGATTGCGGGAACCTAATGCATACAGCTTGTCCACGATAGATCAAGCTAGATCAAGAGCCTTCATGTTTATTAGGCACTCGCACTGCAACACAGGGAGTTTTCCACCCTATATATCGCGATTGCTAGTTGTTACCCCGTTTTAGAGAAATTGTCGCTACAAAAAAGAAGAAAACATTTTTTGTGTGCCCTAAATGGCCCTAAAAAGCTACATAAAGCTATACAAAGTTATAAAAACACTAAAAAGCTTTCGTTGGAGGAGGCCTAACACCATGGAGCTAGAAAACACCCACTTTCAAATTTGAAAAAAATCACTGCCGCAACATCCAGGTCTTCCAACTATTCCCACTGTACGGAGCTCTATTTATTTGTGTGTATTTGCAGGTTAGGGCAAGAACGCAATGCAGACACGTCACCAAGCTGGTCGCAACCTGTCAGGTTCAGCGTCATATGGTTAGAACACAAACTCAATGCAGACAAGTCGCCAAGCTGCTTGCAACCAGATAGGTCTAGCATCTGCAGGTAAGGGCAAGAACCCAACGCCGAAACGTCCTCAAGCTTGTCGCAATGAGACATGTTAAGTGTCTGCAAGTAAGGGAAAGAACCCAATGTAGACACGTCGACAAGCTGGTGGCAATGAGCCATGTCTAGTGTATGCAGGTTAGTACATGAACCCAATGCAGACACGTCCACAAGCTTCTGGCAACCAGATAGGGTCAGTGTTTGCAGGTTAGTACATGAACCCAATGCAGACACGTCCACAAGCTCGTAGCAACCAGATAGGTCTAGTGTCCGCAGGTTAGGGCAAGAACCCAACGCAGGCACATCCACAAGCTCGTAGCAATAAGACAGGTCAAGTGACTGCACGTAAGGGCAAGAACTCAATACAGACACGACCACAAGCTTGTCGCAATGAGACATGTTAAGTGTCTGCAAGTAAGGGAAAGAACCCAATGTAGACACGCCGACAAGCTGGTGGCAATGAGCCATGTCTAGTGTATGCAGGTTAGTACATGAACCCAATGCAGACACGTCCACAAGCTTCCGGCAACCAGATAGGGTCAGTGTTTGCAGGTTAGTACACGAACCCAATGCAGACACGTCCACAAGCTCGTAGCAAAGAGATAGGTCTAGTGTTCGCAGGTTAGGGCAAGAACCCAACGCAGGCACATCCACAAGCTCGTGGCAACAAGACAGGTCAAGTGACTGCACGTAAGGGCAAGAACTCAATACAGACACGACCACAAGCTTGTCGCAATGAGACATGTTAAGTGTCTGCAAGTTAGTACACAAACTCAATGCTGATACATGTACAAGCCTGTGGCAAAGAGACAGGTTCAGTGCCTGCAGGTTGGTACAGGAACCCAATGCAGACACGTCCACAAGCTCCTTGCAACCACTTAGGTTCAGTGTCTGCAGGTTAGTACATGAACCCAGTGCAGACACGTCCAAAAGCTGCTTGCATTGAGATAGGTTCAGTGTTTGCAGGTTAAGGCAAGAACCTAATGCAGGCACGAACTCAAGATCCTGACACCAAGACATGTCAAGTGTGTGCAGGTTAAGGCAAGAACCCAAAGCAGAAACATCCACAAGCTCGTAGCAACCAGATAGGTTAAATTCCTCTAGCTTAGTACAGGAACCCAATGCAGACACGTCCAAAAGCTGCTCGCTATCAGATAGGTCTAGTGTCCGCAGGTTAGGGAAAGAACCCAACACAGACATATCCACAAGCTCGTAGCATCTAGACAGTTTCAGTGTCTGCAGCTTGGTGCAGGACCCCAATGCTGATACATCGGTAAGCTTGTGACAACCAGACAATTTGAGTGTCTGCAGGTTGGTGCAGGAACCTAATGCTGTCACATCAGCGAGCTTGCCACAACCAATCAAGTTCAACATCTGCAGCTTGCTGAAGCGAGGAAGAGATGGCGGCATTTGTTGGAACGTCTCACAGCCGTGCAGTGTGAGTTCCTCGAGCTCAGTGCATTCAGGCAAGGCGTAGTTACATAGGTGTTCGTAGACAGTCGAAGTTACTTCCAGCGAGCGCACAGAAGCAGGGAAATGACCTTCGAAGCACCGGAGAGCTCCGTGGTCATGGTAGATGACCAGGTTCCTGACATTGGGGCACTTGGGGATGGGGATGGATTCCAGCATAGGACTAACCTGACAAAGCAAAAGCATTGGGTTGCAAGGTCAGGTCAGAACATGGAAATGGTTAGGTCAGCTCAAGTCAGGTCAGGTCAGATCAAGAGAAAGGGGGAGAATAAGGTTTAGGAAAGTATTTTGGTTATAGTCCTGGGCAGACAAAGACTATGGGACCAGCCTAGTTAGGCCTCAAGCCAGGTAGGAGCCCCTATACAAGTAACGAACACCAGCCGAATTAGGCCTAGAAAAGCAGGTTTAGGGTAGTATTTGGGTTATAGTCCTGGGCATACAAAGGCTAAAAGGGATCTGCCTACATCAAGCTGGGTAGGCCCCTATATAAGGAATACACATCAGTCTAGTGAGACCAATAAAGCAGGTTGACAGTGAGTCATTCTGTGCCAGACACCAACCCAAGACAGAACCAGGCCAATGCATATGCCAGGCCACTAACAATGTTCAGCTCTCTCTCAACGCTCATGGAAACAGTGGGGCGAATCGCCGACGATGACACATGTACGATTGCACTTTCTACTCTCGAAGACCACCCAAATTAGCAGCGACTTCCTTGAGCAGCTCAGATACATCAGAGCTTGCATCTTGTAAACAAGCACCGACCTGCAACATATGGTACCTCCTACAGTACTTAGAAACTGCAGAAGACTATGGCACCAGGAAATACGCCAGCGCTATCTGGCCCCACACAAATGAGCCATTACCAAGTTGTACCCCTGCACGAACTCACCGACAAGGATTCGAATCTCAAAGTTGTTGCGTAAGAATGGACGCTCTGACTGCTGCTCACAGCCCGAAAGGCCTGTCGGGTCTTCGAGTCCATGGCCGAAAGCAGATGGTCGACACAAGAACTCGGGATGTACCGGTACGGGATTCGCCCAACTTCTGGGGAGTGCTGGGCCTCCTTCGTGGCGGTGCCGACCTCCAGGCCGGATTCTTGCATGTTGGCGAGAGTCATCCTGCCGGTTCGATCCGAATCGTTGACGACCAAGGTGGATAATAATCAGGACGATCATGACCTCATTTTTTCAGTTGCAGAAACCGTTTTTCGGTTGATCGGTTGATTGGTTCACCGGCCATCTGTGAATCTCTCCTCCACCTAGTCCTCCACCTTGTCCTCCACCTAGTAGATGTATTGTATCACTCGAGAACAGGTCGGTCTCTGATTATGTGCATTGTGCACTGATTATCATTATAAAATGAATTTAGGGCTGATTTTCCTTATACTGAATTGTATTCACCTACAAACCTAGATCATCTTGTAGCACCTGTGAACCAATCCTTTACCGAGATGGGCCCACGCCACCTGTGGATCACTTCAGGTGATGCTCAACTTCATTTACCTATATCATCCCATGCCACCTGTGAACCACTCCTTTTCACCCGGGAGACCCACCTCCTGGGTATGATTTCTTTCACACCTTCAAAAACTCATGCCTCGTAACAAGGCGTACTATTTATTTCTTTCTTTCTTTCTTCATATATATATTACCCTGTATTTGCTCACCGTGCTCTGATCCTTAACCCCATGGTGCAGTGTTGATGATGATGACGTCTGATTATTGAGCCCGTACGTCATGGGCAGTAGTCGTCTTACGAAAGGTCTTATTCAACGGGAGCACCTCAAGAACCATACGCAAACATACAGGCTCGCGAGAACAAGATGTTTCCATTCTCAGAATTCGTAAGTTCATTATAATTATCATATTAATATATTATAGTAATTGAAAACTCATTCTTGCTCGACTCCTATTCTGAACAAATAAACATTCCTCCTGGGAGTAGAAAAACAAGTTCACTCCCCCCCCCGCCTAAAAAACCTGAGGAAGGCTGTGACCCCCCCCCCCCCCCCCCCCCCCCCTCCCCTTTAATAGAAATACCCATTTTTCGAAAAACTCAGATACGGATTCTGAGGGTTTACAATGTGGCGCACATAATGGCATCCTCGGAATTCCCACATAAGGATTGTGTGATAGGCAAAACTCAGTTCTGCACCCCCTTGGGGTTGCCCAAGTACCATAGTCACCCTACACCTTTGCATGTGTGTGTGTGTGTGTGTGTTTGTGTGTGTGTGTGTGGGGGGGGGGGGGGGGGGGGGGGGGGGGGGGGGGCATGTGTGTGTGTGTGTGCACAGAGCATGATACAAGCCAGCAAAAGCATACAAATTCACATGCAAATTCAAACAACCCACCTGCTGTCATAACGAATAGCCTCCTCTCCCTTGATCTCGTCGAGTGATATGATCTTCGGTCTAACGCTCGTGGTGGTGGTGGGGCACTCTCATGGAAATGTGGTTGGGGAGGGGGCACTCCCATGGCACTATGGCAGTGTATGTGTGTGTGAGAGAGGGGGTGGGTGGGGGTAGGGGACAAACGCACCCATACCCCACCCACACACCTGGGTCTTAAGTGATGCCAATGAACTTCCATTGTGATTCACACAGCCATTTACCCTCTCAAACTCTGGGCTGGGCTTTTTTGGGAGGTGGTCGTGTGTGTGTGTGTGTGTGGGGGGGGGGGGGGGGGGGGGGGGGGGGGGGGGGGGGGGGGGGGGTAAATACTTATTGCACGAGGTCCAAAGTGGTGCCAATAGACTACCCTTCCCAAGGCCTACTCAGAGGTGGTATCCTAATGTCATTTGGAGGTCCGAGTAAAAAGTTAGCAAAAAGGCCTGCAAAAAGGTAGCAAAAAACAAAATGAGGGCTGAGACCCCCCCCCCCCCCCCCCCCTAAATGAGGTGCTCAGAATGACCTGAAAAGTCACTTTTCATATCGCCATGATACATGCCATTACAGCCCCACTCTCAGAAAAAATTGATCGGCCTTACTGAAAATTCTGAGGCCTGGGCTACTCCTGTTCCTCCCCTTATTAATACATGAATCGATCAGAATTGATTACAAATGGACGGATTTATTTTATATCTGCCAGTCTTCTTCCTGCTCACCGCCGTGTGCAGTGTGCAGGCAAGCATGCATACATGGCCACATGCATGGGATACATATGTCATGATGCATGCATGCCCACACACATGCATGTGACCTGTTTGTGTCCAGTAGTGTACAAACTAGGGGGAGACGATTACGCACCAATACGCCAGCGTGGCTGTATATGGAGTGAAGAATTTGACAGACTGAATCTTGACCAGGGTAGTTCGAGGGACGAGGGTACATCACAATTTACAGTTTGAGATGCTCGTAATCAGGCCCTGAGGGTACTTAATAATCAGGGTACCACCAGCTCCGTTACCTGAGATGCAACCAACTGTATAGCCTGCGTGACTGAGTCCTGCGAGACGGACAGAGCGTTTTGAACAACCCTGATCATTATAATCGTTTCATCAGCCAACATCCAGTTCTCAAGGTCAAACAGCTACGTTTCCAACGTATCAGACCCTCCTAAATCTGCGTTATATACGGTTTCGACGCCGTCGACCCATTGATGCAACGAATCTGAAAACGGCAATCATTAACAAAGGGTGACACGCAGGGACAACCAGGCAAGTGGCTGCCAGGGGCACCCCTGGCCTGCGCTGCCCACTTTTTGTTCGTCCCTCGCCAACGAAGCGTTTTTTGGCGGAGCCCCCCCTTCAATAATCAAACTGGCTTCGGTCCGCTCCATTCCGTTGCCTCCAGAAATTGATCTCTGGTTGCCACCTGTCGCTGTCGTTCAGATAGCCAGCACCCTGGCCAGCACTCTTCGCGATTTTTTCGCTTGCGACGCTGACTAGGACTTGTTTCGCGTCGCTTTGCGAGGTCAAGGGGGAAGGCGCATCTTCTCACAGCTTCCTCACGGATCCGGTTACCGGTGACAACTTCCCTCAAGCCAGCCCTTTGCTTTTTGCTGCTTCCTTTGCGAAGCTGGCTAGCTCGTCGAAGGAGGCCAAGCGTAGCAGGGTAAGAAGAAGCGAATGATCACGGAAAGAGAACAACAATTATAGAAAAATCACTATGTGGTCGGCTGTGGTAGTAATTATAATCCCTCGTATTTTCTTCTCAACGAAGGGTGGACGATTCGGAGTTTCGGGCCTGTGCAATTCAGGGCTACCCTACACAGTTTTCGCTCGTCACCTTCCATGGGCTTTCTTCCACTCCCACCTTTGCACCGTCTCCATCACATCACATTTATCAACCAACGACCTGCGCCTGCGACCTGCTTCTATTCGTATTTGAAAAATTCTGCCTGACACCTCCCTCCTCATCGGTTATTTCCCCTTCTCTCCGACTCGAAAACAATCTTCGCCGCTCTGCTGCCTGGAATGCCCCCCCTATCCATTGTCTGTTCATTTCTGTTCAAGCCCAAGTTCACCAGCCTGTGAACCTGTAGATATTCAGTGGTGAAGCGTAGCCCACCCTTCCTAATAAACTGATAAGTTCGCGAGTGGCATAAGCAGCATGTTGGCCGGGCCAGCTGCTGACTGGACAGCCTTTGCCCTATGCGTAGCAGCATCTTCGCTTTCTGTGTTGCTGGTGCGAATTGCTCTGCAGAATACCGTACCGAGTGTCTGCCCCCCCCCCCCCCCCCACCCCCCCCCCCCCCCCCCCCTCAGTTGAAGTCGAATCCTGAAGCAACACTTCAACACCATCATTTGCAGATTCTGCAGCACTTGAAAAACTACACCAACCCAGCAATACAGCGGCTTGTGATCCGAGTTGTGTTTCTGGTAAGCTGCCTTATGGCTGGGAATGACTAATCAGGACATAGGTCTCCTTACCAGGTGTTTCCCCTCAGGAAATGAACCAGTGTGTTTTCGTATCACCATGGTGCTCCTAGCAGTCTTTGGGGTGCTCCCACCAGTTTTTTTCCGCCCCCAAAGCAACCCCGACAGGCTCATACGTAGCACCCCCAATGCACCAAGATACATCATTTTGAACTTGTGCTAAAAGTAGCACCTTCAAGAAAACTCTGCTCCTAACATTTGTCTATTGTCTTGCTTCTACTATTGTCCTCATGTAAGCATGCATGCACCCCTATGACCCCTAGTCTCCCACCCGTTTTGTGTGCCCCTCTGACTCCCACCCCACCGGTGCTTGTCTACCCCCATGCATGTACGCTGGATTCTCACCTCATGTGCGTCTTTCCAACCCGTCACTCCCACCCCATACTCCCACCCCACGTGTGCACATCCAGCCCCATGCATGCACATTAGATTCCCACCCCATGCATGAAAATCACCCCCCATGCATGCATAATGGATTCCCACTCCATGATTGCAAACCCACCCCCATGCATGTAATCAGATCCCCACCCCATGCATGTAAATTATATTCCCACCCCTTGCATGTAAACCCAACCCCCATGCATTCATAGTGGATTCCCACCCTACGCATGCACACCCACCCCCGTGCGTGTAAATTTGATTCCAACACTGTGAATACACACCCAACCCCCATGCATGTATAGTGGATTCCCACCCCACGCATGCACCCCTACCCCCATGCGTGTAAATAAGGTCCCCAGCCCTTGCATGCAAACCCACCCCCATGCATGTAAATCAGATTCCCACCCATGCATGCAAATTGTATCCCCTTCCCATGCATGTAAACCAAACCCCATGCACGCATAGTGGATTCCCACCCCACGCATGCACCCCCACCCCCGTGCATGTAAATTTGATTCCCACCCCATGCATGCGAACCCAACTCCCATGCATATTGTATTCCCACTCCATGCACGCAAACCCACCCCCATGCATGTAAATAAGGTCCCCACTCCATGCAGGCAAACCCTCCCCCATGCATGTAAATAAGGTCCCCAGCCCTTGCATGCAAACCCGCCCCCATGCGTGTAAATTATATCCCCTTCCCATGCATGTAAACCAACCCCCATGCATGCATAGTGGATTCCCACCCCACGCATTCACCCCCACCCCCGTGCATGTAAATTTGATTCCCACCCCATGCATGCAAACCCAACTCCCATGCATATTGTATTCCCACTCCATGCATGCAAACCCACCCCCATGCATGCAAGTTATATTCCCACCCATTAAATTCAAAGCACCCCCCATGCATCCACGGGTGGAGACTCTGATCAGTAGACATGACGATAGATAGGTGAGTAGATGCATGCAGTGTTTACATTGCTGTCCTAGATAAAAGATGCATGCCATGTTTTCATTGTTATATGATAATATGGGATAATAGATGCAAGCACTATTTGTATGTTAAATGAAATAATACATGCTTGCATTGTTTTTATTGTTTGTTGGTCAAGAAGATGCATGCATTGTTTTCATTGTTATCAGAGACAATAGATGCAAGCACTGTTTGTATTGTAAGATGAAATGATATACACATGCATTGTTTTTGTTGATTGCTAGGCAAACATAGGCATGATTTGTTTTCATAATAAGGGGGGAGAATATGTGCATGCAATGTTTTCATTGTTATATGGTCATATGGGATAATAGATGCAAGCAATCATGTTTTCATTGTTATACGGTAATATGGGATAATATATGCAATCAATGTTTTCATTGTTATACGGTCATGTGGGATAATAGATGCAAGCAATCATGTTTTCATTGTTCTACGGTCATATGGGATAATAGATGCAATCAATGTTTTCATTGTTATACGGTCATATGGGATAATAGATGCAAGCACTGGTTTCATTGTAAAATTAAATAATACATTCATGCATTGCATTCATTGTTAGATGAGAGAAACCTTGTGTGCTTTCGATTGCAGGTACCATGGTGGAGCTACAGCACTCGCAGGAGGTGACGGAGCGAGTGCGTGAGGAGCTTGCCTCCATTCTGTAGTATGTACTGCCCCCCAGTACTGACCCCACTTTATCTCACTTCCCACCACCTTCACCCACCACCGCCATGCTATTGTAGGAACCATCGTGTAGTACATACTGCTCCCTTGTACTGACCCCACCTTATCTCACTTCCCACCACCTTCGCCCACCACCGTCATGCCATCGCAGGTACCAGCATATGCCGTGACCTGCTACCTGTCATTCATGTACCACGATTCAGCATTATAAGAAAGTATTAGTTGCCCAAGAAACCTTGCTTGCTTTCGATTGCAGGGACCATCCTGTAGTACGTACTGCTACCCGTACTGACCCCCCTTCACCCACCACTGCCATGCAATTGCAGGTACCAGCATATGCCGTGACTTGCTACCTGTCGTTCCTGTACCGCGATTCAGCAGTGTACTGGCAAATCCCCAAGGATTGTTACGAGGCATGGGCGGTACGTGCTGTACTGCAGCTTCTCTTGGCTTCTCCCTTACACTCCTGTTTTTTTATTCGTTTTCAGCCCAGTGGTAGCTTAACAAGAGGATATAGCTCATCGTGTGTTCTACAAGATACTAAATATGGGAGAATTCAACTAACAATGAGAGACTATGATATATTTCTATTTGAATTTAACTGTTTTTGGCGGAGCCCCCTCTTCATGGGGGCCGGAGCCCCCATGTTTACCCATTTGTCCGTCCGACCGACCATCCATCAATCCGTCTGACCGCGATGAAGCCCAACATGTCAGCCAACGGTCTCGTAACTATTTCGCTTCCGTCGCCACCTGTCGCTCCGTCGCGATCACTCTCCGCCAATTTTTAGCGTCGCATGCGACGCTGCATAGAACTTGTTGATCTGTTTTCAGTCCTGTAGAACCTGTGCGGAAGTGGATCTAGCGCACCGTGTCTTTCATCTTTCTTGGTTAAGTTGAATTTGTTTTGTTTTTTAGCTTGGCAAGTGGATTTATCGCTTTGTTTGTTTCCTATATCTGTTTTTTCAACCTGTTATCAGTCCATTGGAACCTGTGTGGAAGGTAACTCGTGGATCTAGCACAGTGTTTGTTCCCTATTTCTTTTTTGTTTTTGATCTGTACTCAGTCCTGTGAAAGCTAGAGAAGTGGCTACAGCACATCGTGTATTCCCTACTCCAGCATCTTTATTTTTATTTTTATATAATAATATAGCACATCGTGTGTTCCCTACTCAAGTATCTGTTTTTTGTATCATCCGTGTCCAATCCTGAAGAAGCATTTTTAATAAATAATCATTTTACATATTTTTTATCATCCGTGTCGAGTCCTGAGGAAGCATAGTTTTAAAGCATTTTTAAACAATTTCTTTATCAGTTGTTCATCATCCGTGTTCATTCCTGTGGAAGCTCAAACCGTGGATGTACTTTTCCAACACGCCCCTTGCACTTAGCAAATGCATGCATGCACAAACAGAAACACGATTGCGATATTATCCAGTCTGCCTCGCCTCTCTCCCCCCCTCCACCCCCCCTCCTACCCCCCCACCCCATCCCCTCCCATCCTCCACCCCATCTCCCCCCACCCCTCTCCTCTCAACCTTCCTCACCTGATCTATATTTTCTGAGCCTTCTTCAGCCTTCCTCAACCTTCCTCTACCCTCCTCACCAGATCTATGGCTTCCTCAACCTTCCTCAGCCTTCCTCAACCATCCTCAACCTTCCTCAACCCCCCTCAACCTTCCACAACCTTCCTCAACCTTCCTCAACCTTCCTCAACCTTCCTCAACCTTCCTCCACCTTCCTCCTCCTTCCTCAACAGATCTACAACTTCCTCAACCTTCCTCAACCTTCCTCACCAGATATACAGCTTCCTCAACCTTCCTCAACCTTCCTCATCCTTCCTCACCAGATATACAGCTTCTTCAACCTTCCTCACCAGATCTACAGCTTCCTGAGCCTTCCTCAACCTTCCTTAACCTTCCTCACCAGATATACAGTTTCCTTGACCTTCCTCAACCTTCCTCAACCTTCTTCAACCTTCCTCAACCCTCCTCACCAGATCTACAGCTTCCTAAACTTTCGTCAACCTTCCTCCACCTTCCTCCACCTTCCTCGCCAGATCTACAGCTTCCTGAGCCTGGTGCTCTCCTACTTAGGGGGGCCAGATGGCATTGTGCAAAAGAGTGGGGGCAAGGCCTTGGCGACGCCCAGCCTGCTATGCACGTGCTTCCTTGTGCCTGTGCCTGTGAACAGCGTGTTCATGGCACGTTGTATCCAGTGCTGCATGCAGCTTGCCCTGATGAAGGCAATCTGCTCGCTCATCATACTCATCCTAGCTCTCACAGGGCACTATGGCTACGGGGACTGGAGCACGTCAGTTGGGTAAGTTGTACATCGGCACGGGGACTGGAGCGCGTCAGTTGGGTCAGTTGTACATCGGCATGGGGACTGGAGCGCATCAGTTGGGTCAGTTGTACATCGGCATGGGGACTGGAGCGCGTCAGTTGGGTTAGTTGTACATGGGCGCTTGGGCTCTATGGGTATAGGACATGGAGCTCAACAGTTGGGTTAGTTGTACATCGGCGCTTGGGCACCAATCCAAACCAAACCAAACCAAACCAAACTAACGCACCCCAACCCAACCCAACTCAACCCAACCACCATGTGACACAACTATGTGTGTGTTTTCCCCTCTGTTTGTCAGGTGCCCCTACCTCCCCGTAGAGCGGGTGGTGGGTGGTATGTATCCTGCCAGCCATGCAAGGTATATATATATATATATATATTTATATATATATATATATATATATATATATATATATATATATATATATATATATATATATATATATATATATATATATGCAGCCATGCAAACAAACCGACCAACCATGTGTTTTTCCTGTAGGGGTGGTATTTATAGCCATCCATGCCACCCCACCCCACCCCACCCCACTCATCATGTGACACAACCATGTGTGTGTTTTTGGCGGAGCCCCCTCTTCAAGGGGGCGTGAGCCCCCATGTTTACCCATTTGTCCGTCCGACCGAAAAATTGCTTGAAGCCTGACACGTCATCCAATGGTCGCGTAACTAACTCGCTTCAGTCAGCTCCATCGTTGCCACCTTTCGTTCCGTTGCTAACACACTCCGCCAATTTTCCGCTTCGCTTGCGACGCTGCATAGGGCTTTTTCCTCAGTTTGTCAGGTACCCCTACCTCACTGTAGAGCAGGTGGTGGGTGGTATGCATCCTGCCAGCCATGCAATAAATATCTATTTATACAGCCATGCAATCAAACCAACCAACCATGTGTGCTTCACTCTGTTTGTCAGGTACCCCTACCTTCTTGTAGAGCAGGTGGTGGGTGGTATGTATCCTGCCAACCATGCAATCAAACAGACCGACCAACCATGTATGTTCCCCCCTGTTTGTCAGGTACCCCTACCTCACTGTATCGTATGTTGTGAGCTGTATGATAGCCTATCATTGGTTTCTACTGCTGCAGTCTGGCATCAAGGAGTTGGCGCAGGTATACTATGCTCTGTTTTACTTTACTTTATTTTGTTGTTTGTGATAAGGTATGTTATATTGGTAAGGTATGATATGATATGTTGTGTCATATCCTAATACCACCCACCCTCCCATACCGTCCCTGGCCCTGGCCCTATACCACCACCACTCCTAATACCCCCCCCCCCCCCCCCCCCCCCCCCCCCGGTCCCCTGTCCCCGTCCCAATACCCCCCCCCCCCCCCCCCCCACACACACACACTTAGTGCCCCCCCCCCCTGGTCCCCATCCCATCCCCGTCACCATACACCCCCCCCCCCCCCCCCCCCCCTCCTAATGCCATCACCCCTGCCTCCACTTACTGTACAGCCAGTGTCATTGCACCTGAAGTTCGCCTGCTAATATTTGGCCCGCCGCACCCCTCCTACCCCACCCACCCAAACGGTCCCCGTCCCCCACCCCCACCCCCCTCCTCCTAATGCGACCACCCCTGCCTCCACTTACTGCACAGCCAGTGTCATTGCAGCTGAAGTTCACCTGCTAACAGTTCACCCGCCAACACCCTACCCCCCCCGCCCCTCCCTCCTCCCCACACACACACACACGCACTTCCGGTCCACCGTCACCGTACATATACCCCCCCCCCCCCCCCCCCCCCCCCCCCCCCCCCCCCCCCCCCCCCCACACACACCTCCTAATGCGACCAACCCCTGCCTCCACGTACTGCACAGCCAGTGTCATTGCAGCTGAAGTTCGCCTACTTCAACTTCGTCATCTTCTTCACCTTCTGGTGCGTTCTTTTAATGCTTATGTTAATGCTTACGTTAATGCTTACGTTAATGCTTACATTAATGCTTACGTTAATGCTTTTATTTTCTCCTTTTAACTTTTTGCTACTGCTACAAGTGTATCATCTATTTCACCTACTGGTGCGATAGCTTGTAATGCTTTTATAATGTCTTTATACTGATTTTATAATGCTTTTGTAATGTTGCTGTATTGGTTTTGTAATGCTTTTATTTTCTCCTGTTTACCTATTTTACTGTGAAAACCCTGCTACAACGATATCATATATTGTACCTACTGGTGAGACAGCTTGTAATGCCTTGTAATGCTTTTATTTTCTCATGTTGACCTATTTTGCTGCTTCAAACCCTGCTGCAACTGTATCATATATTTCACCTCTTGGTCCAGTAGCATGCACTTCTTCATTTTTATTTTTACTACCCCAGATTTTGATTCTCTCTCACCCTTTGTCACTATTTCTGATTATAATTCTCTCATAATCTATTTTTGATTCTCTCCCATCTCCTGTCTATTTTATTTTTACATCCCCAGGTTTTGATTCTCTCTCATCTCCTGTCTCTATTTCTGATACTGATTCTCTCATACTCTATTTCTGATTCTCTCTCATCTCCTGTCTCTATTTCTGATTCTGATTCTCTCATAATCTATTTCTGATTCTCTCTCATCTCTTGTCCCGATTTTTATTCTTACTGCCCCCGATTTTGATTCTCTTTCATCTACTCCCTCATTCTCATTTGAGGACTGATAACATTGACCTATACTCGTCTAACAGTTTTTTGTGTGCGACGCGCAAATTGAGCGACCAAGTGCAACGCCGGTGCGATGTCAGGTGTGAAATTTCAACCGGACATTGTCTAATCGTTTCTTGGTTCTCATGTGTGCATGTTCGTACCTCGAATTTGAGATTTGGGTCAGAATTCTGAAATGCTGGCCTGAGAATCGAGAATTCTGAGAATTCTGAGAATTGTCAGAAATTTTGCCTGAAAAAGTGGAGGTACGAACAACGAACTAAGAGACACAAATCCAAATCATCTCCTGAATGGCTATAAGTGTATTCAGGGATGTTTTATCAAATCTGAAAACGGGTTTTCCTGGCTTCATAGCTATAAGCCTCCTCCAGGGACTGGGTTTTCATAGCTTTTTATAGCCATTTGGGTAAAAAATATTATTTTTACAGCAGAATTTCGGGCTAAAACGGGGTCAAAAGGAATGATCGCTAGATATAGCGGGAATAAAAACCCCTGAGTCTATTTGTCTAAACGTTCGTTTCTTCTCATGTGTGCAGGCAAAGCGTTATCATCTCCCTCATTGTGGCGGCTGGCAATGCCAACCCAATGCATGCCATCACGCTATCTAACTTCACCATCGTGATGGAGATGATTGTTGTCGCGGTAGGATTGCCATCTGTGTTTATGTGTCTGCCTGCCATTCTGTTTACTGGTGAACAGTTATACACAACTTGCGGTCCAGCCACACAGTAAACATGAACATCATATTATTCTTACACGTAACCCAACGCATGCCATCACGTTATCTCACTTCACCATCGTGATGGAGATGATTGCTGTTGCGGTAGGATTGCCATCTGTGTATATGTGTCTGCCTGCCATTCTGTCTTTTTGTGAACAGTTGTACACAACTTGCGGTCCAGCCGCACAGTAACATGAACATCATATTATTCTTACACGTAACCCAACGCATGCCATCACGCTATCTCACTTCACCACCGTGATGGAGATGATTGCTGTTGCGGTAGGATTGCCATCTGTGTATATGTGTCTGCCTGCCATTCTGTCTTTTTGTGAACAGTTGTACACAACTTGCGGTCGAGCCACACAGTAAACATGAACATCATATTATTCTTACCAGTAATTCAACGCATGCCATCACATTATCTCACTTCACCATCGTGATGGAGATGATTGCCATCTGTGCATGTCTGTTTGTCTGTCTGTCTGCCTGCCATTATATTTTTCTGGTGAGCAGTACACAACTTGCGGTCCAGCCACACAGTAAACATGAACATCATATTATTCTTACCAGTAACCCAACGCATGCCATCACATTATCTCACTTCACCATCGGGATGGAGATGATTGCTGTTGCGGTAGGATTGCCATCTGTGTATATGTGTCTGCCTGCCATTCTGTCTTTTTGTGAACAGTTGTACACAACTTGCGGTCCAGCCACACAGTAAACATGAACATCATATTATTCTTACCAGTAACCCAACGCATGCCATCACATTATCTCACTTCACCATCGTGATGGAGATGATTGCCATCTGTGCATGTCTGTTTGTCTGCCTGTCTGCCTGCCATTATGTTTTTCTGGTGAGCAGTACACAACTTGCGGTCCAGCCGCACAGTAAACATGAACATCATATTATTCTTACTTGTAACCCAACGCATGCCATCACGTTATCTCACTTCACCATCGGGATGGAGATGATTGCTGTTGCGGTAGGATTGCCATCTGTGTGTATGTGTCTAAAAGGTCTACCTGTCTGTGCTTCTGCCTGTCTGCCTGTGCTTCTATCTGTCTGTCTGTCTGCATGTTATTCTGTCTGTCTGTCCGTATGTTATTCTGCCTGCCTGCCTGCCTGCCTGTCTGTCTGTCTGTCTGTCTGTCTGTCTGTCTGTCTGTCTGTCTGTCTGCATGTTCTTCTGCCTGTCTGTCTTGTCTGTCTGCCTGTGCTTCTGCCAGCCTGTCTGTCTATCTGCATGTTAGTCTGCCTGTCTGCCTGTGCTTCTGCCTGTCTGCCTGTCTGCCTGTGTGTCAGTCTGTCCGTCTGCCTGATCTTCTGTCTATCTGTCTATCTGCCTGTGCTCCTGTCTGCCTGTCTGTCTGTCTGTTTGTCTGCATACCCTTCTGCCTGTCTGTCTGTCTACCTGTGCCTATGCCTATGCCTGTATGTCTGTCTGCATCTTATTCTGTCTGTCTGGCTGGCTGGCTGGCTGGCTGCCTGTCTGCCTGTCTGTCTGTCTGTCTGTGAGTCTGCCTGTTTGTCTGTCTGTCTGCCTGTCTGTCTGCCTGGCTGCCTGTCTGTCTGCCTGCCTGTCTGTGAGTCTATCTGTCTGCCTGTCTGTCTGCCTGGCTGCCTGTCTGTCTGTCTGCCTGGCTGCCTGGCTGCCTGTCTGTCTGTCTGTCTGTCTGTCTGTCTGCCTGGCTGCCTGTCTGTCTGTCTCTCTGTCTGCCTGTATGTCTGTCTGTCTGTCTGTCTGCCTGGCTTCCTGGCTGTCTGTCTGCCTGCCTGGTTCCTTTCTGTCTGTCTATCTGTCTGTCTGTCTGTCTGTGAGTCTATCTGTCTGCCTGTGCTTCTATCTGTCTGTCTGTCTGCATGTTATTCTGTCTGTCTGTCCGTATGTTATTCTGCCTGCCTGTCTGTCTGTCTGTCTGTCTGTCTGTCTGCATGTTCTTCTGCCTGTCTGTCTTGTCTGTCTGCCTGTGCTTCTGCCAGCCTGTCTGTCTATCTGCATGTTAGTCTGCCTGTCTGCCTGTGCTTCTGCCTGTCTGCCTGTGTGTCAGTCTGTCCGTCTGCCTGATCTTCTGTCTATCTGTCTATCTGCCTGTGCTTCTGTCTGCCTGTGCTTCTGTCTGTCTGTCTGTCTGTCTGTCTGTCTGTCTGTCTGTCTGTCTGCATACCCTTCTGCCTGTCTGTCTGTCTACCTGTGCCTATGCCTGTATGTCTGTCTGCATCTTAATCTGGCTGGCTGGCTGGCTGCCTGCCTGGCTGGCTGTCTGCCTGGCTGCCTGGCTGTCTGTCTGTGAGTCTGCCTGTCTGTCTGCCTGGCTGTCTGCCTGGCTGCCTGTCTGTCTGCCTGCCTGCCTGTCTGTCTGTCTGTGAGTCTATCTGTCTGCCTGTCTGTCTGCCTGGCTGCCTGGCTGTCTGTCTGCCTGGCTGCCTGGCTGCCTGTCTGTCTGCCTGTCTGCCTGTCTGTCTGTCTGTGAGTCTGTCTGTCTGTCTGTCTGTCTATCTGTCTGTCTGCCTGCCTGCCTGTCTGTCTGTCTGTGAGTCTATCTGTCTGCCTGGCTGCCTGGCTGCCTGTCTGCCTGGCTGCCTGGCTGCCTGTCTGCCTGGCTGCCTGGCTGCCTGTCTGTCTGTCTGTCTGTCTGTCTGTCTGTCTGTCTGTCCTTCTGTCTGTCTGCCTGGCTGCCCGTCTGTCTCTCTGTCTGTCTGCCTGTCTGTCTGTCTGTCTGCCTGCCTGCTTCCTTTCTGTCTGTCTGTCTGTCTGTGCTTCTGCTTGCCTATCTGTCTGTCTGTCTGTCTGTCTGTCTGTCTGCCTGTCTGTGAGTCTGCTGCTTGCGCACAGTATATACCTAGGCCTTGTTCACTCCTGTTATGGAGATCCCCCCCCCCCCCCCCCCCCCCCTAATTATAAGACTCCAACTTTCCCACGGCTTGTGATTTTCATCGCATTCCCAGCCAGTGGATCACACACACACACACATACGCACAAATCCCTCATCCCCACATCCCCATCCTACCATACTCCTACCATACATCGCAACCCTCCTTAATCCAAATGCTCTGACCCACCCTACAGCTTTTGTATTTCATCGCATTTCCAGCCAGTGGATCACACACACACACACGTACACACACATCCCCACATCCCCACACACCCATCCTACCATTCATGGTACCCCCCCCCCCCCCCCCTAATTTAAATACTCTGACGTTCCCTGCAGCTGTTGAGTATCATCACATTCCCAGCCTGTGGATCACACACACATACATCCCCCATCCCCAATCCCCATCCTACCATTCACGGTCCCCCCCCCCCCCCTAATTTAAATACTCTGACGTTCCCTGCAGGTGTTGAGTTTCATCACATTCCCAGCCTGTGGATCACACACACATACATCCCCCATCCCCAATCCCCATCCTACCATTCACGGTACCCCCCCCCCCCCCCCCCCCCCCTAATTTAAATACTCTGACGTTCCCTGCAGCTGTTGAGTATCATCACATTCCCAGCCTGTGGATCGCACACACATACATCCCCCATCCCCCATCCCCATCCTACCATTCAACGTAACCCCCCTTAATCAGAATATTCTGACCCGCCCCACAGCTTTTGTATTTCATCGCATTTCCAGCCAGTAGATCACACACACACACACTTACACACACATCCCCACATCCCCACACCCCCATCCTACCATGCTCGGTACCCCCCCCCCCCCCCCCCCCCCCCCCCCCCTAATTTAAATACTCTGACCTGCCCTGCAGCTGTTGAGTACCATCACATTCCCAGCCTGTGGATCACACACATATATACATAAACCCACGTCCCCACACCCCACAACCCCATCCTGCCATTCACCATCACCCCCCAAATATTCTACCATGCTCCAGTGGATGACCTACCTGCCCAGGCCAGCAGGCTGGGGCTGTTTGGTGCCCCCCCATCCCCCTCACCCCACCTCCCCCCCCCACCCCCCACCCTCACCACCTCTCCCACAATCCCATCCTACCGCACTGCCTCTAATTCAACGAATCTGCCTTACCTCACAGCTGTTGAATTCCATCGCATTCCCAGCCAGTGGTTCACACACAGTGGATGACCTACCTGCTCAGGACAGCAGGCTGGGGCTGTTTGGTGCCCCCCCCCCCCCCCCCCCCCCCCCCCTCCCCACCTCTCCCACAATCCCATCCTACTGCACTGCCTCTAATCCAATGAATCTACCTTGCCCGCAGCTGTTGAATTCCATCGCATTCCCAGCCAGTGGTTCACACACAGTGGATGACCTACCTGCTCAGGACAGCAGGCTGGGGCTGTTTGGTGCCCCCCACCCCCACCCCCACCCTCCCCACCACTCCCACCTCTCCCACAATCCCATCCTACCGCACTGCCTCTAATCCAACAAATCTGCCTTGCCCCGCAGCTTTTGAACTTCATCACATTCCCAGCCAGTGGTTCACACACGGTAGATGACCTGCATTTCCAGGACAGCAGGCTAGGTTTGTTTCGTGCATTTCTGCACGCCCCCACCCCCTCCACCCACCACCCCCACTCCCCCACTCCCACCTGACCACTGACACTCCACCACCACCACCCCACCACTCACCCACTCCCACAATCCTATCCTACCGCCCTCCCCCTTACTCCAAATATTATACCATGCCCCACAGCTGTTGAATTTCATCGCATTCCCAGCCAGTGGTTCTCACACGGTGGATAACCTGACTGTCCAGGACAGCAAGCTGGGGTTGTTTCGTGCATTCCTGCACGCCCTAAGCATTGGTGACGTCCTGTCGGAAATTAAGGCTCAGGTAAATGTGGGACCTTAACGGCATGCCCCAAGTATTGCTTGTGTACTTCAGTGTCTTGGCTAAAACTAGGCTCAGGTAAATGTGGGACCACTTAATGGCATGCGCCAAGTATTGCTTGTGTACTTCAGGGTCTTGGCTAAAACTAGGCTCAGGTAAATGTGGGACCACTTCATGGCATTGCCCCAAGTATTGCTTGTGTACTGCTTGTGTACTGCAGGGTCTTGGCTAAAACTAGGCTCAGGTAAATGTGGGACCACTTCACGGCATGCCCCAAGTATTGCTTGTGTACTGCGTGTGTACTTCAGTGTCTCGGCTAAAACTAGGCTCAGGTAAATGTGGGACCACATCACGGCATGCCCCAAGTATTGCTTGTGTACTGTCACTCCCACTCACACACAGTCCCCCCCCGAAACACACCACTACCCCCCCCCCACACACACCCCACACCCTGCCCGTAGTTCGGCTGTAAGGACCAGCCCTATGCCCTGAGCCTAGGCTACAGCAACGAGGGGGAGGACGACTCCCACCGCCTTCTACTCAAGGGCACTCCCACTCACCACCAGCCCCCCCCACCCACCCACCCACCCACACCACTCTCTGCCCGCAGTTCGGCCGTAAGGACCAGCCCTATGCCCTGAGCCTAGGCTACAGCAACGAGGGGGAGGACGACTCCCACCGCCTTCTACTCAAGGGCACTCCCACTCACCACCAGCCCCCCCCCACCCACCCACCCACCCACCCACACCACTCTCTCTGCCCGCAGTTCAGCCGTAAGGACCAGCCCTATGCCCTGAGCCTAGGCTACAGCAATGAGGGGGAGGACGACTCCCAGGGCCTTCTGCCCAAGGGGCACTCACACTCACACAGAGCAGGGGGGCAGGGGCTCAACAGTAGCTCTATCCAAGGCGATCCTGATGGTGTAGGGGCGGTGAGTCCTTGTCTTGGGTGTGGGATGCAGAAGAGGGGGGCAGGGACTCAGAAAAGATAATGATAACGCCTGGTGGGGCGTGGTATTAAGGGAACCTGTCGTACGCGGATAAAGAGCAGTCTTCTACCTCAACTGGACAAGCTACCATCCCGGTTGACAACGACCTGCAACGCTCAGGGCGACTGTAGGGGGAATCCCCCGACCCTGCATCCTCAAAGCAATTTGGTGTACCACTAGACCAATTGATTCGCTGAAATGGGCTACCAGGGCTCAACATGAGCTGGGACCCTGGTGGTGTAGGGGCAGTGAGTTCTGGTTTTCCTTTGAGTAGAAAAATAGCTGCACATCTAGCTGACACGTTTTTTTCTTTCATTATAGAGATATATGTATTTTGATAGAGACAGATAGAGATTCATTTATTGTACATATATATGTATTATAGAGATATATTCATTTTGTTCCCTCTCAACTGTGCAGAATCGATTTATATATATATATATATACACCTTTTGTTCCTTCTGAACTGAGCAGAAATTATTTTTACATACACATTTATATTTTTACATATATATTTAAATGTATATTTGTGTTCCTTCTCAACTGTGTGCAGAATTTCCACTACGGCCAATCTGACGAAGAAAACGTTCGACTTCTGGACGCCCCTGGGCTGGTGCCGTTCAGATCGGAGGGCATGGCCAGGGGTCCTAGCCCAACTGTCTACCTGGGGGGGCCCGCTGGCAAGGCTAATTCAAACCAAGCCAATTTTGCTTCTTCTCAGGGGGGGGGTCAACAACCTGGAAACCCTGGCTACGCCTACCTGACAATCGTACCGCTGGACCAGATGGGATCGCAAGGCCCCGCCTCGCAGGTACAGTCTGTCCTAGCTGGCATTAAGGATAGCCTGGTGGCAGCAGCGTCGGGCAACTCACTCGCCAGGCTGTTCCCTGTAGCACCCAACGCTCAAGGTGCCAAAACAGGCTCTGAACCAAACTCACACTCAGCTACAGATGTGGCCTCTGGCTCAGCTACAACCTCATCTACCACCTCGGCTGTGACTAACGGCCCAGGCAGACCGCAGTCATCCCCTGCAGTCTCCAAACCAGCTTCTCCTCCAGGAGCCCAAGCCAACTCCGCTTCCGCTGGGCCCTCCTCTGTGTCCCACATCAAGACGTTGCAAGAAAGGATAGGGGTGGGAGGCATGCCCACCTACAATCAAGTTGCGCAAAGGGTGAGTGCAGGGCTTTGGGTGGTGCCCCCAGATGGGATAGGGGTGGGAGGCATGCCCACCTACAATCAAGTTGCGCAAAGGGTGAGTGCAGGGCTTTGGGTGGTGCCCCCAGATGGGATAGGGGTGGGAGGCATGCCCACCTACAATCAAGTTGCGCAAAGGGTGAGTGCAGGGCTTTGGGGCGGAGCCCCCAGAGTCACCCCGTGTGGCTGGACTGCAATATAATTGTGTAATACCATTGACCATATAGTACGGCTATAGTGCGTCTGGACCGCAATATAATTGTGTGATACCATTTGCCATTTAGTGCGTCTGTAGTGCGGCTGGATCAAAATATAATAGTGGAATAGCGTTAACCAGAGTCACCCTGTTGTCCGATTGTCTGTCTGTTTGTTTGTCCGTCACGTTCCAACCCTGGGCTTTACTGGCTCCTGGCCCTGGCGTAAACCCTGGCTTCGATAAGCTGCACTTGATTCCGGTGCCACCTGTCGCTCCGATAGCCAACACAATCTGCCAATTATCCGCGTTGCTTGCGACACGCCTAGGGCTTTTTGTTTTAAACATACATACATACAAATACATCCACCATAACATCCATACATCTATATATGTAGGCATACATGGATTTCCGCGATTCTGGGATTCCTCGCATGCCGACGCTAGCTGGCTATCGCCTAAATTATCGGGTTACTAATAGCGGATCACCCAACTCCCCACCCTGGCTATCGGCTGGATTCGCGAATTAGTAATAGCGTATCTGGACTGAGCCGACTTCGAGTGCGTAAAATTCGAATTCCCAGTTGAATTTTCAGCATGCAGCTTCCACTCCCAGATTTCGAAGAATGTCAGAGCAGATGAATGCGAAGCGATAAATCTTCTTCCGCATTCGATCTGAGCGTCAGTATAGACTAATAATGACGCTCAAACTAATTGTCTATAATCTTTTGCTCCTCAATGCCACCATGAATGCGCACAATCAACCAGATTAAGGCAGAAGGGCGACGAATACAGCCAGCCAGCGAGCTCTTCACAGCGAAAGGCGAGCTCTACAGATCGACAAGGATAGGAGCGATGCAAATCGGAGACGGCGTTTACCAAATGCTGTAGGTCAGCCTGGACCTAATGCTGACAGACTTCGCCTCTCCGCGACCTTCACACACAGCCCTACCTTTCACGTTCACGTACCACAATTGTCTCGCTGTTGTGGTCTACTTTCCGTACCATGCCTGAAACAAAAAGTCAGCCACTCAGCGCGCAAGGCGAGCTCTTCAGAGTCCAGACCAACGAGGAGAGGAGCCATGCAAACCAGTGTCGGCGTTGAGCAGATGCTGCTAACCCACAGCAGCGCGCGACTTACAACCAGGCCAGGCAGGAAGCTCATGCAACCAGTCCTGAAAATCAACGCCAGGTTAATAATCAGACAAGACGTGAACCTCATGCTGCGAGGCAGGCTGCAGCGCGCAATTGGCAGTAAATCATCCTCTGCACCAAAGTCATGCCATGGTCCGCAGGCAATTATTGTGAGATATTTTTGAATTTCTTCAGACCTCAACTGGCATTACCTACCCTACGCGATATGGCCCTTGCACCCCTCATCCAATATCTTTTCATTGTTGCAAGCATTGATACATCGGTTGCTTACCATGTTGCGATATAAGACTGGCTGATATTTCCTGGTCAAAACAACAGCTGCAGACCCAACTATGTTCTGCGCAAAGAAGAAGATGCAGGTATGTCGCTTTGTGATTGCGCACGCCCGGTATTCGCAGCGGGGTCGGCTTTCGCAAGCTATTGGCAGGTTGGACCCGCAGCCTGCTCTTTATCCACTTCGTATTTCTGCATGATCTAGGCCCACAGCTGGAGTGGAAGGGATGAGGTAGGGAGAAGGGGATAACGCATGCATGCCGGTGGTTTGTGAAAGAGAGGATGGGGGGGGAGGATCTAGGGTGGCCCACCATGGGTGGAAATGACTGGGGTGAGGGGAGGGGGGAGAAAGAGAAAGAGTGTAGATGGGGTGGGAGGGGGGAAGGGGGGGCATGAGTTGGGGGAAATATCTTGACTGTGTGTGTGCCAAGGGGAAGATGAGGGGTGCGGGTGGGATAGGGGAGTACATACAAGGACGTAACCCGTTACCCAGACCAGAACCCAGGGCCTGGGTGGGATGGGTGGAGGGTGGCCACCGGCCACACGGGCTGCCGTACTACGACGTTTTGTAACAAACAAAGAGCTTAAATTGTCCTTGTGTGTGTGTGGTGGGGGTGGGGGTGGGGGGCCTCCGGCCACACGGGCAATGCACTAGTACAAACATACAAACGTACAAACAAACATGCACCCTGACTCTGACACAAACTCAACACACACACGCTGACACGTACACCACACACACTGCCCCCCCCCCCCCCCCCCCCCCCCCCCCTGCAGTTCCCTTCCAGCATATCTCCTGCTGCCCTCAAGTCCCCAGAAGCGCGGAAAGTGCGCACTATCCAAACACCCCTTGCCGGGGCCTCGGTTGCCTCTCTCTCAACCCTCCAAACCGGAAGTAGTGGATCCGATATCTATGCCGACGCTAGCTTCTTTTCCCCTGCAAGTAGCTTCCGCAGGTGCGCCCTGCCTTACATCATGTGCACAGGACCATGGGGGTGCCTTGCATCATTTAACTTATAGGGTTAGGGATTGTTCAGGTGATTGTTCTGCTTGTAGTTCCATTTGGAAGTAGTGCACCAGATAATTGTGCATTCACACAGGGGGCGGGGGGGTGGGGGGGGGGGAGGGAGGGCAAAAAAAAGTGAAAAACACCATCACAAAAAAGTGCTGAGGCACCCTTCTGCAGACCCCCCCCCCCCCCCCCTCCCCCCGGCTCCGGAACCCACTGTACAGCCACTCTCTCAGCCACCACTTAGTGTTATGGTGTCTAATTAGGCTCATTTTGCATTCAAAAGCTTCTTTTCTCCTCCTAGTAGCTTCCACAGGTGCGTTGTTTATTTCTTGTGCCAAGACAAAACCAAGCAACCCGCTCTTCAAGTGTAAGTAATCGTTGTTTTTTCTTGTGCCAAGACAAAACCAAGCAACCCGCTCTTCAAATGTAAGTAATCGGCACTGCCTAAGGAGGTTAATAAACTGGCTAAAGATGTAGTCTACCCTTGTATCATATATGCTGTATCATGGGGGTGCCTTGCATCATTCGATTGATAAAGGTAGTTGTTCTGTTGATTGTTCCGCATGCAGTTCCAAGCGGAAGTTGTGGACCCGATAACTTTGCCGACTGGAGCTTCTTTTCTCCCTAGTTTTGTTTCCCCCCTATATATAGCAATCGCTACTTCTGACCCCACTTGGGCCAAATTGCATCTATGAAATCCCCCCCCCAAATGGCCTAAAAAGCCTTCAGCAGACCTAAATGGCCCTGAAAAGCTACAAAACGCAACAAAACGCAACAAAACTCAACAAAACGCTGTCCCTGGAGGAGGCCTAAAACCATGAAGCTAGAAAAAAACTACTTCCAGGTATGAAACCCCCACCCCCCTACCCAGCTTTCACAGGGGAGCCAGCTCAGAGGGTAGCTTCTCAGCAGCTTCCATGATTGACCTAGACGACGGGGCAACCATGGAACAAGGAGCATATCAAAACAACCCCCCCAACCCCTCCCCCTTCTACCCCTCCCACCCACCCACCTACCCCCACTTCACTGGGGCACCAGCTCAGCGGGCAGCTTCTCAGCAGCTTCCATGATTGACCTAGAAGACGGGGCACACATCAACACAACACTTACACCCACCCCTACACCCACCCCCACCCCTGTACCCCTCCCCCCCCACCCCCCTACCCCTCTGCCAACTCCCACCCCTCTACCCCCACCCCACCCCTGCCCCTACATACCCACCCCTACACCAACCCCCACCCCTCTACCTACCCCTGCCCCCACTTCACAGGGGAGCCAGCTCAGCAGGCAGCTTCTCAGCAGCTTCCATGATAGACTTAGACGACGGGGCGCACATTGAGGGCGAACGAATGCATTCCCTAGAGCAGCGAATGTACTCCTGCAGTACAGAGGAGATCCTGATCCAAAGCCAGGAGGAGTCCGGGGTGGGGGCGGTCGTGAGCGTGGGCGTCGCTTCAATCAGCGGTACAACAGAGGAGGCGGTACGGGCCGCTGCCACCATCGCTCTACGGGCAGCTCAGGCCAAGATGCCAGCTAGGCGGGTGTCTTCAGACGAGGAGGGCAGCAGTGGGGGGGGCTTAGCCCGGCCAGCTGCAGAGGAGGGGGAGGAGGAGCAGGCAGCGTCCAGTAGTAGCGATGGCACTGCCGCCAGCACACGAGTGGGGTTAGATATCGACAGGATTAGGGCGATGTCAACGCTGGATCACACTACATGGGACCAGCTGCATGTGCCTGGCAAGGTATGTGTGTATGTGTGTATGCTGCAACACAGCATGTTTAACATAGTTAAGACGGGGCTCCCTTAATACCACGCCCCACCAGGCGTTATCATTACTTCTTTTTGTCATGCTGCTGCACGTGGTTATAACGTTTTTCTACACTGGATCAAACTACGAGGGACCCGCTGCATGTACCTGGCAAGTTAGGTCTATGTTTGTGTGTGTATGTGGGGGTTGTTGGTGGGTATGTGCGCGGTATGAGTTTGTGTGTGTGTGTGTGTGTGTGTGTGTGTGTGTGCGTGAGTGTGTGTGTGTGTGTGTGCGTGCGTGCGTGTGTGTGTGTGTGTGTGCGTGCGTGTGTGTGTGTGTGAGAGTGTGTGCGTGCGTGCGTGTGTGCGTGCGTGCGTGCGTGTGTGCGTGCGTGTGTGTTTGTGTGTGCGTGCGTGCGTGTGTGCGTGCGTGCGTGTGTGTGTGTGTATGTGTGTGCGTGTGTGTGTGCTGCAACACGGCATCTGTACATTGTTTCATGCTGCTGCATGTGGTAAAAACATATTTCTGCGCTGGATCACACTTCATGGGACCAGATGCATGAAGGTGTGATGCAAAGACAAGGATCACACTACATGGGACCCGCTGCATGTCTCCTGGCAAGGTATGCGTGCGTTTGTGTCTGAGTGTGTGTGTGTGTGTGTGTCTGAGCGTGTGTGTGGTGCAAAAACAAGGATCACACTACATGGGACCAGCTGCATGTGCCTGGCAAGGTACGCGTGCATTTGTGTGTGTATGTGTGGGTTGTTGGTGGGTATGTGTTGCGGTTGTACTGTTGTAGGGGTTTGTAGGTGGGTATGTGCGCAGTATGAGTTTGTTTGTTTGTGTGTGCTGCAACACAAAATGTGTTACATAGTTTCATGCTGCTGCATTTGGTAGTTGTGTATTTCAACGCTGGATCACACCGCATGGGACCAGCTGCATGTGCCTGGCAAGGTATGTGTGTATGTGTGGGTTGTTGGTGGGGTCGTACTGTTGTAGGGGGTTGTAGGGGGGTATGTCAGCGGTAGGAGTTTGTTTGTGTGTGTGTGTGTGTATGGTGCAGCACAAAATGTGTTACATAGTGCCAGGCTGCTGCTTGTGGATTGTAATGTATTTCAACGCTGGATCACACTGCATGGGACCAGCTGCATGTGCCTGGCAAGGTATGTGTGTATGTGTGGGTTGTTGGTAGGTATGTGTTGGGGTCGTACTTTTGTAGGGGGTTGTAGGGGGGCATGTGACCGGTATGAGTTTGTTTGTGTGTGTGTGTGGTGCAGCACAAAATGTACTACATAGTGCCAGGCTGCTGCATGTAGTAGTTGTGTATTTCAACGCTGGATCACACTACATGGGACCAGCTGCATGTGCCTGGCAAGGTATGTGTGTACGTGTGGGTTGTTGGTGGGTATGTGTTGGGATCGTACTTTTGTAGGGGGTTGTAGGGGGGTATGTGACCGGTATGAGTTTGTTTGTGTGTGTGTGTGGTGCAGCACAAAATGTACTACATAGTGCCAGGCTGCTGCATGTGGTAGTTGTGTGTTTCAACGCTGGATCACACTACATGGGACCAGCTGCATGTGCCTGGCAAGGTATGTGTGTATGTGTGGGTTGTTGGTGGGTATGTGTTGGGGTCGTACTTTTGTAGGGGGTTGTAGGGGGGTATGTGACCGGTATGAGTTTGTTTGTGTGTGTGTGGTGCAGCACAAAATGTACTACATAGTGCCAGGCTGCTGCATGTGGTAGTTGTTTATTTCAACGCTGGATCACACTACATGGGACCAGCTGCATGTGCCTGGCAAGGTATGTGTGTATGTGTGGGTTGTTGGTGGGTATGTGTTGGGGTCGTACTTTTGTAGGGGGTTGTAGGGGGGTATGTGACCGGTATGAGTTTGTTTGTGTGTGTGTGTGGTGCAGCACAAAATGTACTACATAGTGCCAGGCTGCTGCATGTGGTAGTTGTGTATTTCAACGCTGGATCACACTACATGGGACCAGCTGCATGTGCCTGGCAAGGTATGTGTGTATGTGTGGGTTGTTGGTGGGTATGTGTTGGGGTCGTACTTTTGTAGGGGGTTGTAGGGGGGTATGTGACCGGTATGAGTTTGTTTGTGTGTGTGTGTGGTGCGGCACAAAATGTACTACATAGTGCCAGGCTGCTGCATGTGATAGTTGTGTATTTCAACGCTGGATCACACTACATGGGACCAGCTGCATGTGCCTGGCAAGGTAAAATAATAAAGAATAATGCCCGAATAATGCAGGGAATAATGTATAAAATAATACTTCAAATAATACTGTATACAAATTGTTATATAAAATAATATTTGTTTTGCACCACGTTACACCAGGCTGCCCCCTTTGTCTTTCGAGAGGCCAAGTAGCTGACCGACGGCAAAAGATCCCCATTAGCCATTTGTTTGTTTATTGGCTACTGCTCTCATCTCACAAAATGCTTGTTTGGGAACACGTTACACCAGGCTGCCCCCTTTGTGGTTCGAGGCGCCAAGTACCTGACAGACCGGAAGAAGATCCCAGCTGGTCGTTGCGTGTTCACCCTGGCCTCCATCAACATTGTGCCCGTTGTCCCACCCCATGGACCACATCACCATCCACATCACCAATGACCTGATCAACCCCATTGCCCCAAGCTGCCCCCTTTGTGGTACGAGGCGCCAAGTACTTGACAGACCGCAAGAAGATCCTGGCTGGTCGTTGCGCTTTCACCCTGGCCTTTATCGACATTGTGCGCGTGCCCCACCCCATGGACCACATTGCTCGCTTCCTGCCCGCCATCCGGACGAGCGGCATGCCCTTTGTTATCATCATCATCATCATCATCATCACCATCCACATCACCAGTACCTGTATTTTTGGCGGAGCCCCCTCTTCAAGGGGGCCCCCATGTTTACCCATTTGTCTGTTTGTCCGACCGAAAATTGCTTAAAGCCTGACACGTCATCCAACGGTCGCGTAACTAACTCGCTTCGGTCAGCTCCATCGTTGCCAACTTTCGTTCCGTTGCCAACAAACTCCGCCATTTTTCCGCGTCCCTTGCGATGCTGCATAGGACTTGTCCCCATTGCCCCAGGCTACCCTCCATCCGAACGAGGGGCTTGCCCTTTGCTATCATCATCCACATCACCATCACCAAGGACCTTATTCCCCCCATTGCCCCAGGCTGCCCTCTTTGTGGTACGAAGCGCCAAGTACTTGACAGACCGCAAGAAGATCCCGGCTGGTCGTTGTGCGTTCACCCTGGCCTCTATCGACATTGTGCCCGTTGTCCCACCCCATGGAACACATCACCATCCACATCACCTGATCAACCCCATTGCCCCAGTCTACCCCCTTTGTGGTACAAGGCGCCAATTACTTGACAGACCGCAAGAAGATCCTGGCTGGTCGTTGTGCGTTCACCCTGGCCTCTATCAACATTATGCCCGTTGTCCCACCCCATGGAACTCATCACCATCCACATCGCCATCCACATCACCTGATCAACCCCATTGCCCCAGGCTGCCCCCTTAGTGGTACGAGGCGCCAAGTTCTTGACAGACCGCAAGAAGATCCCGGCTGGTCGTTGTGCGTTCACCCTGGCCTCCATCGACATTGTGCCCGTTTTCCCACCCCATGGAACACATCACTGTCCACATCACTGTCCACATCACCATCCACATCACCATCCACATCACCATCCACATCACCATCCACATCACCATCCACATCACCATCCACATCACCTGATCAACTCCATTGCCCCAGGCTGCCCCCTTTGTGGTACGAGGCGCCAAGTACTTGACAGACCGCAAGAAAATCCCGGCTGGTCGTTGCGCGTTCACCCTGGCCTCTATCGACATTGTGCCCGTGCCCCACCCCATGGACCACATTGCTCGCTTCCTGCCCGCCATCCGGAGGAGCGGCATGCCTTTTGGCATCATCATCCACATCACCATGCCAGGCACCCCACTCCTAGGATTTGTAGCGTCCTTTGTGAGCGAAAGCCACCCGCGTATGTTGGGAGAGAGGCCACAGAACCCCATGCTGCAGGGCAGTCATGATTGGACGCCCTTTGACTTCCTGCTGCACAGGTGTGTGTGTGTGTGTGTGGGGGGGGGGGGGGGGGGGGGGGGGGGGGGGGAGCGGCTACAGAACTCCATGCTCAAGGGTGGTCATGATTGAACACCCTTTGACTTCCTGCTGCACAGGTGTGTGTGTGTGGGGTGGGGGGGGGGGGGGGGGGGGCAGTGACAGGTTGGGCAGGGGGAGTGGGGGGGGGGGGGGGGGGGGGGATTGGCTGGACGCCCTTTGACTTGGGATGAGCTTGAGCATTGTGATGCGTGTTATGTAGGTTCGTCCATGTAGACTGCGCCACACGCAACTTCATGCTCACCTTTCCTTATCTGCACTTTTTTGCGTGTTATGTAGGTTTGTCCATGTGAACTGCGCCACATGCAACTTCATGCTCACCTTTCCTTATAATCTGCTCTTCCTTGCGTGTTGTGTAGGTTCGTCCACGGGGACTGTGCCACACGCAACACAATGCTCAAGCTCATCCCCCACATCGAGGTCGGGCCTTGGATGATCAAGCAAGCAGTGGGAGTGAAGCCTGTCATCATCGGCAAGGTATGTGGGTGAAGATAGGGCAGACAGGCATGTATTTATGTTACAGTCCAGGGGCAGCCAAATGAACCAAAGGGACTTGTCCAAACTCCAACAATCTTAATAGTAAGGGCATATGTTCCAGGGGCAGACAAATGCACACTCTGTCGATTACAAGCGCATTAACTCGCAACCAGACACGCATGCACTCAGGTTCATATTCCGCGTCACCACAGCTCAGCACAGCCTAGCACACCACACCGCACCTCAGCCTACCCTCACCCTACCGAGACGCACGTAAGACGCCTCAACGGCTTCCGTATGAGCTTGAAATTGCAGCACATCGTCTGTCGTGGTCAATAGGGGTGGCGGTGAATGTTCGTTTGGTCGAGGGTCGGTATCTCCCACCGACCTTAAGTGCGCCTACTCTTTTGTAGGAGTGGCAGCGCCATTCAAACTAAATCCTCGGGTCGCTGATTTGCGTAGGGAGACCCACCTCCTGGGGTGAAAATCCTTTCACAACTAAACAAATGCAGCTCATCGTGCACTTGCGAGGACAGAACCTAATCATAAACATAAACATAAACATAAACCCCACACTCACTCTCACACTCAAGCTCTCCATGAAAGAGGAACAGATAAATGCAGCATGAGCACACTCACACGCTCACACACATGCACACGCACGCACACATACACACAGGCACACATCTATGCACACATACGCACGCATAGACGCGCACACACCCGCACACATACGCACACATACAGGCGCTCACAACACAACACACACAGGCGCTCACATACACACACAGGCACACACCCACGCACACATACGCACGCACAGACGCGCACACACCCGCACAAACACACACAGGCGCACACATACGCACGCACACATACGCACACACACACACACACACACACACACAGGCGCACACATACACACACAGGCACACATAAGTGTGGGCATTGGCTAGATGAGTGAACCCTTAACCCGTGTGCTGCCTCTCTCCAGGCCTTGAAGACGACATACCACGAAACGGCGCAGTACATTGAGATCGACATTGACATTTCAGCCAACGCGGTTGCCAACTATGCTACCGCTCTTGTGAGGGGAGCCACCAAGAAGCTGGTCGTTGACATGGGTGCGTGTCTTCATTTCTTTTAATTTCTTAGTCTTTCTTCTTGCTTCGCCTTTTCCTGTCCTCTATACGGCAAGCGCGGTTGCCAACCATGCTACTTCTCTTGTGAGGGGGACCACCAAGAGGCTGGTCGTAGACATAGGTACATGCTTTCATATCTTTCCTTTCTGTGCCTTTCTTTGCCTTTTCCCCGTCCTCTATTCAGCCTACGCGAGCATCCACCGTGAAGCCCCCACACAGACACCTTAATATCATTGTATCACACCCCCCAACCCCAACCCAACTCCCCCCCACAACCCAACCCAACCCCTACCCAACTCCCCCCCACAACCCAACCCAACCCCAACCCAACTCCCTCCCACAACCCAACCCAACCCCAACCCAACTCCCCCCCACAACCCAACCCAACCCCAACCCAACTCCCCCCCACAACCCAACCCAACCCCAACCCAACTCCCCCCACAACCCAACCCAACCCCAACCCCTGCCATGCAGGTTTCGTGCTGGAGGGCATCCACCCGTGCAACCCCCACACAGACACCTTGATATCACTGTATCCCCCCCCCAACCCCCCAACCCCAGCCCACCCACCCAACCCCAACCCCAACCCCTGCCACCCAGGTTTTGTGCTGAATGGCATCCACCCGTGCAACCCACACACAGACACCATCATATCATTGTATCCCCCCCCCCCCCCCAACCCCTCAACCCAACTCCCCCCCCCCCCCCCCCCAAACCCAAACCCAAACCCAAACCCCTGCCACCCAGGTTTTGTGCTGGAGGGCATCCACCCGTGGGAGCTGCCTGAAGCCCCCCTGGGCACCATGCGCCTCAACCACCTGGACCTGACCATCAACGCAGGCAAGCCCATCGACCTGGAGACAGAGATCCCCATGGAACCGCCAGTGCAGGTTGCCGACCCTGGCGCATTTGCTTGGAGACACTGATCTGGATCTGGATCCGTTTTGGATTAATCTGGATCTGGATCTGTTTTTGATTGATCTGGATCTGGATCCGTTTTGGACTGATCTGGATCTGGATCAGTTTTGGATTGATCTGGATCTGGATCTGTTTTGGATTAATCTGGATCGGTTTTGATTCTGTTAGATTGGATTGATCCGGTTAACTTCATGCACATGGGTACTTTGTACATGGGGGGCAGGCGGTACATGGGGAGCAGGCAGTACATGGGGAGCAGGCGGTACATGGGTACTACGTACATCGGAAGCAGGCAATACATGGGCAGGCGGCACATGGGGAGAGGCAGTACTTGGAGAAAATGATCTGGGTCCGTTTTGATGAGGTTGGGTTGGATTGAACTGGTTAACTTGATGTAAACAGATGCTGTGTGCATGGTAAACCGCTAGTGAGGTTTCCAACCCTTGGAGACATTGATATGGATATCCACTGTTTTGTTTTGCGACGTGTCGCCATTGTGTCGCTGCATCGCGCTGCATGGGTCCGGTCAGTCAGAAATGTCCCCCCCCCCACCCCCCCACCCCACCCACCCACCCATACACCCCGGGCTATGTGCTTCGCAACCCGTGAGGTTTGGGGGACAGCGCGTCGCATAGGGTTCGCACTGAGTCGCTCAATTTGCGATGCGTGGAGAAAAAAGAATGTGGGTAGTTTGGGTCAGTCTTGTAGGGCATGCACCAGGGCTGTTAAGAACGCTGCGTCCTTCATCGCAAACGCAATGCCGCAGGGTCCGTTGCGTCGCAATTGTACTCCTCCTGAAGTACCCTGGCATGCCGCCGTGGGAGCTGCCTGCCCCAGTCCATCCTCAAACAATCAAGGTCGGCTCTCTATTTCTGAGGGGCAAGAGGGGGGGCTGGAGGGGCTGATTGATAGTAACACTTGATAAACTGGTCTTCATTTCCTCAACAAGTCGCAAGCATAGTATACACGACGGACACATTGATAGGGATATCTGAATCCGTGTTGCTAAGCTTGGCTTGTAATGGAATCGTTTAATTGATTTACGTACTAATTGGCCTGGCTTAGCTGCATCGATATATAAGAATTAGGTGCACATTTTTCATGGTCATGTGAGTGTTGAACTTTTGATATAATGAACGTGAGCCCAAGGTGGGCCAGATAGATTTCGAGGGGGGAAATGGCAGGCGAATGCTCTACTTTAGTTGATACAGTTGTTCTGGTGATCATTACATTTTCCTGGTCACTATTTATACAGCCGAAGACAGCGAGCAGCCAATTGGCTGGCTGTAGCCATATACCAAGTTCAAGTTGGATTGTTTTGGTGATCACATTTCCTGGTCATTATTTATACAGTCGAAGATGGCGAGCAGCCAGTTTACTGGGTGGAGCCATGTAACCAAGTTCAAGTTCTATGATAATCAAGGTTCCTAGCCCATATTGTTGCTTTGTCCCGTAGTTTCGCCTGTATTATAAGCCTCCCGTTTTTTTGCTGGCTCGTGAATTCGTGATCTTTCTCCCATCCCCTGTGGCCTTTTGTTCCCTGTGTTTGCTGAGGCATGCACGCCTTAGGCTCTCTGATCAATATGCCTGGCAAGCATCCATAAATTTACTGCATGCTTTGCTTGCACCATTTTCCTGGCAGTATTTTTTTACTGCCAGGAAAAAGACGGCGAGCAGCCAAATTCCTGGCTGAAGCTATCAGTATGTCACCAAGTTCAAGTTTGCTTGCACCCAGGAGCAGAGCCGCATGCTTTTTGAACGCACTGAGATAAGGTATTATTGGGGATGTATATATAGGACGTTGTGCTTTGGTCTCTTTGAAGAACAATCGTTTGTGATAATACCGGTATTTCTTTCATTTAAATTGGCTTTGTTACTGCCCAAGACGGCGAGCAGCCAATTTTCTGGCTGTATAACGAATTGTATACTGCAGATGGTTAGACTTCTTCAGACGTATACCATGCAATAATTATTATAACTTTTGTCCTCGCAACATACCGCTGTTTTAGGCCGAGCCCACCCTTGTGGGGGACGGGACCCAGGGTTACCCTATTGTCCGTTTGACCGAAAATTTGAAGCCTAACACGTCAGCCAACTGTCGTATCTAACTGGCTTCGGCCAGCGCCATCGGTGCCACCTGCCTTTCTGTTGCCAACCCATTCCGCCAAATTTCAGCGTCGCTTGCAGCGCTGCATAGGACTTGTTGCTCTGCTGTCTGAATGTAATATGTTACTGCTAAAGATGGCGAGAAGCCTTAAAGGCTGGAGCCATGCAACCAGTCAGCCAAGTCAGAGTTTGTTCTGCTAGGCTTCTTAGGTGCTCTTTGTATGACTGGATTGTAATTGTTTATGTTCTTGCCACAGACGGTGACCAGCCAAATTGCTGACTGGAGCCATGTAACCAAGTTCAAGTACACCTGAATACCGATCTGACAGTAGCACTGCCGCCACAAAGTATTTTGGTATAGTGCGAGGCGGATCGATATGGGTGCGTGTTCAGGGGTTGCACCCACCGCTGCTGATCGTGATGGCTTCTGCTTATGACCATGGTGGTGGCGGTAGTGCTGATAGTGGAATGAAACGTGGTAACGGTGATGATGCTGATGATGATAACAATGATGGTGGTGATGATGACGACGTCAATGACGGTGGTGATGGTAGTTGCAACGCCGCCCATGATGATGGAGATGCTATCAATGATGGTGTTGATGGTGATGATGACGTCAATGATGGTGATGGTGCCGCCGCCCATGATGATGGCGATGGTGATGCTAACAACGATGGTGTTGTTGATGATGCTAACAATGATGGTGGTGGTGGCGATGATGACGTCCATGATGGTGATGGTGCCGCCGCCCATGATGACGGCGATGCTAATGCTAACAATGATGGTGTTGTTGATGATGGCGATGATGACATCAATGATGCTGATGATGGTGTTGCTAACACTGAAGGTGTTGTTCATGATGATGACATCAAGGATGGTGCCGTCGCCCATGATGATGGCGATGATAATGATAACAACATGATGGTGATGGTGCCTCCGCCCATGATAATGGCGATGATGATGATGGTGATAACAATAATAATTGTGGTGGTGATGATGTTGATGACACCTAAGATGGTGATGGTGCCGCCGCCCATGACTGTGGCGATGATGCCAACAATGATGGTGTTGATGGTGATGCTAACAATGATGGTGTGATAGATGATAATAACAATAATGGTGCCGCCCCCAATGATGATGGTGCTAATGATGCTAACAATGATGGTGGTGGTGCTGATGGTGGTGATGATGCTAACAATGATGATGGTGGTCATCATGGTGATGATGACGTCAATGATGGTGATGATGGTGGTGATGCTAACAATGCTGGTATTGATGGTGGCGATGATATCAATGATGGTGATGATGGTGGTAATGCTAACAATAATGGTGGTGGTGATGCCAACAATGATGGTGGTGATGCTATCAATGATGGTGTTGATGGTGATGCTAACAATGACGGTGGTGATGATGACGCCAATAATGGTGATGGTGCCGCCGCCCATGATGATGGCGATGATGAACACAATGGTGGCGATGATGGTGATGTTGACGTCAATGATATTGATGGTGCCGCCGCCGCTGATAGTGATGGTACAAAAGCAGATGGAAGAGGCATAGGTGATACAGCAGTTATGATGAGGATGATGTTAATGCGATGATGACGCTAGAAGGTTGTTTGCAGTACGACATGCACAGGAGTACTGCTCTAAATGGCTGTTGTCACTGCAGCTTCTAATCATTTTTACGATCATGGTCCTAACAACTACGATGATGATAACGATGGTGCTCGTGAAATTCCTTTTCAACTAGTATCAGCAGCTTCTAGACAGCTTCCTGAGCCAGGCACTGTACTACACCCAAAATTCCCAGCAGTTCTGGATAGCTAATTGTGTCAGCTTCAAGGCGCACTAAGTGGTGTTAGGTTTGGCTGAACAGCCGGTCAGAGGAGCTGCCTAGAAGCTGTTGCATGTAGATGAAAATAAAAGATTTGAAGGTGCTGATGACGATGAAGGTGCAACTATGGTGCAGGTAATGATGCTGATGAGACAACAACAGTGTCGAAGAAGATGACCTCATGAATGATTATGACAGAAGTGAGGATGTCGACGATGCTGATGACACTGGATATCAAACTGCAGTGCAACACACATGTTCTATCCCTTAAATGACTGCAGCTGCAGCTGCTGAAGGTAGGGGTGTTGATCAACATGAGATGAAGGCCATGATGGTGGTGGTGACGAGAATTCAAGCTCAAGTTCAGGTTGGAGTGCTTGAGTTACTCTTCCCACACAGTGGATGGATGCCGAAGGAAAGCCTTATCTGGCTCCGGAGTCGCAAGGGTAATTTTGTAAGTAAACTGGGAGTGGCTATTTCGAAAGCCTACGTCTAACGATGGCCACAGTATGCTTGGGCAGAACAACAATAACAGATCAACAGGTGCTATATGCGGTTGATTGCCTGCAACACAGTAAGTGGATGATTGCCTGCAAAAACAATTGGGCAGCTGGCAACTGGGCCAGGTCCCGAGGCTAGAAACTCAGGGGTACTTCAATAGTTCTAGGCTTGGCTTTGTGGGGGTCTAGTGCTGGGGCAGTTGGGGTGAAAGAGAGCATCCATATTAGCAGAACACGAGCTGCGTGGGATGAAGAGATGAAATGCGAGGGGGCCGAATAGTAGGCGAAGTGGGGCTCAGGGGGCGAACAAGAATTAGTTAACGACTTACACAAAGTTGAAAGTTATACAGACTATAAGAACAGCATACGCATCAAACAAAGAAAGCTCTATCCTCGGAATACAGTTGCTCGCTAATGGCCTCCGGCGGTGTCTGCAGCAGAAAAGTGAGAACGTGCATCAGTGGCATGATCGAAGTGGGCGGTGCGATAAACCTCAATCGTCGACGCAAGCGATCGTGAATTCACTTACAAGGGGTCTTTCCAGCCTCTACAGCGCTATCGTAGGCGCCCTTCTTTCCAGATTCACGAAGACCATCAAGCTGACCATACATGGTGATGGTGAAGGCGAAGCCAGCAGCCAGGTACCAATGTCGGGGAAAGAACTTCTTCGTCAAGTACGTGTAAGAGGACTTCTGGAAGGGATGGGCAACATTCTGGGGCACGAAGCCAGTGGGTGGTGGCCTCAGAATATCCTTAAGGTAAGCCTCACCGAGAGTCATAGTGCTTTTGATGCTGTTACGAAAACTGCAACTCGGTTTCTGCCGTAAGAAGGAAATGATAGGGATTGTGCCTATGTACTGCGCTTGTGTCCAAGCCAAAAGTAGTTCGCGCAAACTTTGTACGGCTTCTGTTCACGGCGAGCTCCCCCTGGAAACTCGCAGACTTGCAGTACAGGTCGTCTCGGTTTTTCGACAGTTTGAACCTCTCATAAGCTGTCAGCTGATCACCATTCAAGCTGGCGCAACCACGCAGCGCAGTCTTCGCCTTGCCACTATCTTCTTCCTCTCATTCTGCGACGCACACATTAATCCCCTCTCTCCCGAAAAGTCCTTTCTCAAAACACCTCCCCTGCTCCTTGCCCTTCCGTTCTCTTGCACGCTTGCGTTGCCCTTCGATCTCGATTTCCTCCCGCTGCCCGGCATCTTCAGCCACTCCTTTTGAGCCCTTCTTTCTTTGCTTCCTCCCTCAGTATAATTCGCCTCTCCCCTTCGCTTTCATTTTCCCATTCACTGCATCTTTCTCTCCAGCATGGGGCCTAGCACCTCTGGCAACGATGCTCAGGGCAAAGAAGCTGTCGAAGAGCTCTGTATCCAGGTGCCCTCACGATTCAGCCTCTCTCTCTCGGGAGGACCGTGCAGGGGGCAGGGCTACGCCCCCAAGGGATTCTTCTTCTCAATTGGACGCACCAGGGCGAGCAAGATCCATATTAAAGATTCATCGGTGTCTGAAAAGCATGCCGAGATCTTTTGGAATGGGAGCTCCTGGGCTCTACGAGATTTGGGCAGCTCCAACGGGACCCAGATAAATGGCCGCATGCTTCAGCCCCTAGGTAGCAGACAAATAAATATTACATCGTTCCATGCATCTCATGTCGCCTTACTGTCTGTCGACTACAAATGATGTAGACAACAAGCGCTAAACCATTTTGTTTTGCTCCTTTGCTCCTTCGCCTCACTGCCTAGTTTCTTCCTTAATTATGCTCATTTATCTGCCAGAGAATAATTGCAAGCCCCCCCCAGATGTGTGGAGCAGGCTTGTCTTGGGCCAACAATGGCTGGCCTAAGACAATGTAATGTGAAAGGCATGATGATGCACTCAAGTGATGCACCCCAAAATGCTATCAAAAACATAATCCATCATCACCCTCCCACCAACACCATGCTGCTGCACTATGTCGCCATGCAGTTGAGCTTGTGGTGCTGAAGCAAGGAGACTCCATCTTGTTTGGCACTGATAGTATAGCCAGCGTTCAGGTGAGTCCTTGTAGCGTGTTACTCAACCTTGAACTTGTTAACATGACTCCAGCCATTATCCCACACACACAAGCACCACTCCCGCATTCACACCCCTCATTCACCACTTTGCACAGCTGCATCCGTCCACCTCCTACTTCTATCCCACACACACAAGCACACTTGAACAAATGTCAAAAGTCCCCCATAACTGCGAAAGACAAACTGCGGGCACACTTGGAGTCCAATCGGGCACATAAATTCACACACGCTTGAACACTCACATGCACTCACTTGCCCCTTGCTGTCATCCACACATCCACATTTCTCTTCCATCAACATACATCCTTCAGATTAAAGCTTTCAACACACAACAATCAACTGCAAGCCAAACTTACACTCACTTACTCACTCACTCACTCACTCACTCACTCACTCACTCACTCACTCACTCACTCACTCACACCTTTCTGTCAAACATGCATGCCCACTTCTCTTTCATCAACATCCATCCTTCAACTGCAAGCCTTCAACAGTCAACAATCAACCTCTTGGCAAACTCAAACTCACACACCTTGCAGTCATACACACGTACACACACCGTGCGGTCATACACACATACATAGGGATCGGCTGTGTTAGTTAATGTTAGTTAATTACTAATATTAGTTAACATTAACTAATGTTAGACGGCGGAGCCGACTAATATTAGACGGATTTTGTACTTCCTAGTGATACAGACATAGTGTTACCACACCACCTCTGCTGGCCAAGCCCACAATGTTTGGGCACAATTTTGATAGGGCATTAGGCCACGGGCTAGTTCCGTGTTACGCTAGTTCTGCGTTCCGCGGTACACCTGCTTTGTTTCATTTTTGCAACCATCCAGACTGGCTCCCATCAAAATCCGGCTCCATTGCTAGCTTAGTTATTCAATGACATATTTGATTCCATTTTTCAGAAGTTGATTTGGGCAAATCAAATCTGAAATCTAACATACTAATATTAGTTAATATTAGTTAATATTAGTTCACATAGGTGTTTTTCCAGACTAATATTAGTGCCGATCCCTACACATACACACACACTATGAGGTCATACACACATAAACACACACACACACCTTGCGGTCATACATGCATACACACCTCTCTTCCTTCAACATGCATACATTCATCCTTCAACTTCAAACTTTCGACCTTTAACCTCAAGCAAGCAAGCAAGCAAACGCACACTCATGTACACACCTAACTGTACTACACACATGCACACTTCTCCTCTGTCAACATAGATGCATGTGTTCTCCAACCTCAAACCCTCAGCTTTCAACCTCAAGCCAAACTTAAACCCATACTCACAAACACCTTGCACACATACACACGCACACTTGTCTTTCATAAACACACGTGCATGCTTTCTCCAACCGCAAGCCTTTAACCGTTAACCGTCAACCTCAAGCCAAACTTAAACCCACACTCACAAGCACCTTGCTGACATACACACATAGACACACCTCTCTTCCATTCACACACTTGCATGCTTTCTCCAACCGCAAGCCTTTAACCGTCAAGCTCAAGCCAAACTTAAACCCACACTCGCACTCGTGCATACACATTACTGTACTGCACACATGCACACTTCTCCTCCGTCAACATAGATGCATACGTTCTCCAACCTCCAACCTTCAGCCTTCAACCTCAAGCCAAACTCAAACCCACACTCACAAACACCTTGCAGACATACACACCTGCACACGTCTCTTCCATTCACACACGTGCTTGCTTTCTCCAACCACAAGCCAAACTTAAACCACACTTGAACCCCAAACTTAAACCACACTTGAACCCAAACTTAAACCCAAACCCTGAACCCAAACTTAAACCCCACTTTAACCCCAAACTTAAACCACACTTGAACCCAAACTTAAACCCAAACCCTGAACCCAAACTTAAACCCCACTTTAACCCCAAACTTAAACCACACTTGAACCCAAACTTAAACCCAAACCCTGAACCTAAACTTCAACCACACTTGAACCCCAAACTTAAACCACACTTGAACCCAAACTTAAACCACACTTGGACCCAAACTTAAACCCAAACCCTGAACCCAAATTTAAACCACACTTGAACCCAAACCCTGAACCCAAACTTAAACCACACTCAAACCCAAACTTAAACCCAAACCCTGAACCCAAACTTAAACCACACTTGAACCCAAACTTAAACCCAAACCCTGAACCCAAACTTAAACCACTCTTGAACCCAAACTTAAACCCAAACCCTGAACCCAAACTTAAACCACTCTTGAACCCAAACTTAAACCCAAACCCTGAACCCAAACCTAAACCACTCTTGAACCCAAACTTAAACCCAAACCCTGAACCCAAACTTAAACCAGATTTGAACCCAAAGTTAAACCCAAACCCTGAACCCAAACTTAAACCCAAACCCTGAACCTGTCAGCGTGAACTACTAGGACACGAGTGCCTGACCTGGGAGGGAAACGGGGGGGTTTGACCCCTCCCTGAAGGTCGCGGGACGCAGGCGGGGTGCGGATCTTGATCAGTACTAAGTTGCCCCCAATTCGTTAGACCAATAGCCGAGTGCGTGCTTGGCAGTGGACTAGCAGAACCTCTGGGTAATCATCGTCTCCCTCCCGGAACATGCATTATTGTCAGCGTGAACTACTAGGACACGAGTGCCTTCTTGGTATCTGATCAGACTTAAACAAACTTAAACCCAATCCCTGAACCCAAACTTAAACCCAAACCCTGAACCCAAACTTAAACCACTCTTGAACCCAAACTTAAACCCAAACCCCGAACCAAAACGTAAACAACGCTTAAACCCCGAACCCAAAGTTAAACCCACACAAACGCCTTGCGGCCAAACCCACACATACACGTATCCTCCATCGATATGCATACATGCTGTCTCCAACCTTCAGCCTGAAACCATATATGAATAGATGTATGTATGTTACAGTCCAAGGGTAGGCCAAGTAGGCTAAACAGGCTTACCCAACCGTGACAGGAAGGGCTGAAAAGAAAAAGCATTGTTGACCTGGATCCTAAACAATCGTTTTACTGACGGGCTTGAAAACATATGCATGTTGTCCTCGTCCCCAAATTTGTCAGGGAAATTGGCAGGGAAAGAGAGCTGTCTAGAGGCTGCTACTCTTAGCTCAAAGGCGAAACAGTGCGCTGCTCTGCTCAGGGTACTTGGCCCAGAGCTCCATTTTGTTTGTGTGATTCATGATGTTCGTACCAAGGAGCCTGAAACGGTGTGCATGTTGTCTTCTTCCCCAACTTGTGTGCAGATGGAGGCACAGATGTTAGCAGACATCAGCATTGAGCAATTGATGCAAGCACAATATGAAACATTTGCACAGAAGCTGGAGGTAAGACATGAATCATGTGATTGATATACAATACATGTATATTTATCTATTTATTTATTTATTTATTTATTTATTTATTTATTTATTTATTTATTTATACGACTGCCCTACAGCCAACATATAACCGCACAGTATGAGACATTTGTACAGAATTTGGAGGTACGGCATGAATCATGTGATAGATATAGAATATATATTGGTAGTTGACCCCGGTGCGAGCAAACGAGCTGGCCCCCTCAACCTCACACCTTGTAATAATGTGTACTATTTATTTATTGATACGGCTGCCTGGCAGCTGACATATAACTGCACAGTATGAGATATTTGCACAGAAGTTGGAGATAAGACATGAATCATGTCATAGATATAAAATACATATTGGTGGTTGGCCCCGGTGCGAACAAACAGGCTGGCCCCCTCAACCTCACGACTCGTAATATGGTGTGCTATTTATTTCTTTAGTTGTTTATGCAGCTGCCTGACGGCTGACATACAACTGCACAATATGAAGCATTTGCACATAAATTGGCTGTAAGATATGAATCATGTGGTAGATTTAAAATATATATAGGTGGTTGGCCCCGGTGCGAGCAAACGGGCTGGCCCCCTCAACCTCATGCCTTGTAATAACGTGTTCTATTTATTTATGTATTTATGTCTTGTAAAATATATACGGCTGCCTCACAGCTGACATATATATGCAGTATGAGACATTTGCATAGAAGTTTAAGGTGAGACAAGAAAACACATGTTATATATATAAAATGTGCAAGTCTCTAATTTATATTCAAATTATGGGTCATTTGGCAAGAAGTCGTTAGAAAGACAAGAATCGCATAATAGATATATTATATTATAATCAGAGACGGTAGATAAATGCACAGTATGGGACCTTTTCACAGAACTTGGATGAGAGGCAAAAATCAAATGATATTTCAAAAATATGCACGTCTCATATATAAATTCAAAATATGAGACATTTGCACATTAGTCGGTAGAAAGACAAGATTGCATGATAGATATAAAATATTCAGGGATGGCAGATAAATTCACAATATGAGACATTTGCACAGAAGTTGGAGGTGAGACAGGAAACCACATGATATTTCAAAAATATGCCCGTCTCATACATAAATTCAAAATATGAGACATTTGCACAGAAGTTGGAGGTGAGACAGGAAACCACATGATATTTCAAAAATATGCCCGTCTCATACATAAATTCAAAATATGAGACATTTGCACAGAAGTTGGTAGAGAGACAAGATCGCATGACAGATATAAAATATTCAGGAATGACACTAGATGACAGCTAAATTCGCAGCAAAAAAGTTAGCAGGCAGGCAGAAGAGTTGACAGATAGGCAGAAAAGTAGACAGGCAGGCAGGCAGAAGAGTAGACAGGCAGGCAAAAAAGTAGACAGGCTGGCAGAAAAGTGGACAGGCAGAAACGTAGGCAGGCAGGCAGAAAAGTAGGCAGACAGGCAGAAAAATAGGCAGGCAAGCAGAAAAGTAGACAGACAAGCAGGAACGTAGACAGGCAGGCAGGCAGATGAGTTGACAGGTAGGCTGAACAGTAAGCAGACAAGCAGGAAAATAGGCAGGCAGGCAGGCAGAAGAGTAGGCAGACATGCAGGCAGAAGAGTTGACAGGTAGGCAGAAAAGTAGACAGGCAGGCAGGCAGAAGAGATGATAGGTAGGCAGAAAAGCAGACCGTGGCAGGCAGAAGAGTAGGCAGAAGAGTTGACAGGTAGGCAGAAAAGTAGACAGGCAGGCATGCAGAAGAGTAGGCAGACAGGCAAGCAAAAGAGTTGACAGGTAGGCAGAAAATTAGACAGGCTGGTAGAATAGGAGACCGCGTGACTGATTATTCACTTGCAAAGACAAGCATGCCACAGGCTGTTGTCTTTATCGTTCAGTGCTTAAGCTTCGTGCAGTCAGTGCTGGCAGTGAAAAATCATTCGTCCTCATTAGAATAATTGTAGCAAGGTTCTATACGCCAGGTTTGGCGTCTAACCGTCTGCACATTGTGGCGAACAATTACCCCCCGTTTGAGAACCACGGAAACCGGGGATTTCTAGAGAACATGTCGGGGTGCAAATTCGAACCGGGGACTACTCCCATTGTGGTGACCATTCTAACCCGTACACCACTTGGGTACGCCGTCACAAGCGTATAATCATACGTTTTCGAAATTTCTCAGGCGGCTTATGAACAAATGATCAAATGTATGCGTATCATCCAATGTATGCGTATGATAAAATGTATGCGTATGATCAAATGTATGCGTATGATCAAATGTATGCGTATCATCAAATGTATGCGTATGATCAAATGTATGCGTATCATCAAATGTATGCGTATCATCAAATGTATGCGTATCATCAAATGTATGCGTATCATCAAATGTATGCGTATCATCCAATGTGTGCGTATCATCCAATGTATGCGTATGATCCAATGTATGCGTATCATCCAATGTATGTGTATCATCAAATGTATGCGTATGATCAAATGTATGCGTATCATCAAATGTATGTGTATCATCAAATGTATGCGTATCATCAAATGTATGCGTATCATCAAATGTATGCGTATCATCCAATGTATGCGTATTATCAAATGTATGCGTATCATCAAATGTATGCGTATCATCAAATGTATGTGTATCATCAAATGTATGCGTATGATCCAATGTATGCGTATCATCAAATGTATGCGTATCATCAAATGTATGCGTATCATCAAATGTATGCGTTTCATCCAATGTATGCGTATGATCAAATGTATGCGTATGATCAAATGTATGCGTATCATCAAATGTATGCGTATCATCAAATGTATGCGTATGATCAATGTATTCGTATCATCAAATGTATGCGTACCATCAATATATGCGTACCATCCAATGTATGCGTACCATCCAATGTATGCGTATCATCCAATGTATGCCTTTCATCCAATGTATGCGTATGATCAAATGTTTGCGGCTGATCCAATGTATGCGTATCATCCAATGTATGCGTATGATCAAATGTATGCGTATCATCAAAAGTATGTGTATCATCAAATGTATGCGTATGATCAAATTTATGCGTATGATCAAATGTATTCGTATCATCAAATGTATGCGTATCATCAAATGTATGCGTATCATCCAATGTATGCGTATCATCAAATGTATGCGTATCATCAAATGTATGCGTATCATCAAATGTATGCGTATCATCAAATGTATGCGTATCATCCAATGTATGTGTATCATCAAATGTATGCGTATCATCAAATGTATGCGTATCATCAAATGTATGTGTATCATCAAATGTATGCGTATCATCAAATGTATGCGTATCATCCAATGTATGCGTATTATCAAATGTATGCGTATCATCAAATGTATGCGTATCATCAAATGTATGTGTATCATCAAATGTATGCGTATGATCCAATGTATGCGTATCATCAAATGTATGCGTATCATCAAATGTATGCGTATCATCAAATGTATGCGTTTCATCCAATGTATGCGTATCATCCAATGTATGCGTATGATCAAATGTATGCGTATCATCAAATGTATGCGTATCATCAAATGTATGCGTATGATCAAATGTATTCGTATCATCAAATGTATGCGTACCATCAAATATATGCGTACCATCCAATGTATGCGTACCATCCAATGTATGCGTATCATCCAATGTATGCCTTTCATCCAATGTATGCGTATGATCAAATGTTTGCGGCTGATCCAATGTATGCGTATCATCCAATGTATGCGTATGATCAAATGTATGCGTATCATCAAAAGTATGTGTATCATCAAATGTATGCGTATGATCAAATTTATGCGTATGATCAAATGTATTCGTATCATCAAATGTATGCGTATCATCAAATGTATGCGTATCATCCAATGTATGCGTATGATCAAATGTATACGTATCATGAAATGTATGCGTATGATCAAATGTATGCGTATCATCCAATGTATGCGTATCATCAAATGTATGCGTATCATCAAATGTATGCGTATGATCAAATGTATTCGTATCATCAAATGTATGCGTACCATCAAATATATGCGTACCATCCAATGTATGCGTACCATCCAATGTATGCGTATCCATCCAATGTATTGCCCTTTCATCCAATGTATGCGTATGATCAAATGTTTGCGGCTGATCCAATGTATGCGTATCATCCAATGTATGCGTTATGATCAAATGTATGCGTATCATCAAAAGTATGTGTATCATCAATGTATGCGTATGATCAAATTTATGCGTATGATCAAATGTATTCGTATCATCAATGTATGCGTATCATCAAATGTATGCGTATCATCCAATGTATGCGTATCATCAAATGTATGCGTATCATCAATGTATGCGTATCATCAATGTATGCGTATCATCAAATGTATGCGTATCATCCAATGTATGTGTATCATCAAATGTATGCGTATCATCAAATGTATGCGTATCATCAAATGTATGTGTATCATCAATGCTATGCGTATCATCAAATGTATGCGTATCATCCAATGTATGCGTATTATCAAATGTATGCGTATCATCAAAAATGTATGCGTATCATCAAATGTATGTGTATCATCAAATGTATGAGTATGATCCAATTGTATGCGGAGCCATCAAATGTAGCGGACATCAAAAGGTATGCGTTATCATCAAATGTATGGTTTCACCAATGTATGAGTAATCATCCACGTTGCGTATATGATAAATGTATATGCGTTCATCAAATTATGCGTATCATCATTATGGCGTATGATCAAATGTATTCGTATCATCCAATGTATGCGGTACATCAAATATATGCCGTACCATCCCAATGTTAGCGTACCAATCCAATGTATGCGTTATCATCCAATGATGCCTTTCATCCATTGATGCGTATGATCAATGTTGCGGCGGATCCAATGTATGGCGTATCATCCCAAGTTATGCGGTATGATCAAATGATGCGTATGCATCAAAAGTATGTGGATCATCAAATGTATTGCGTATGATCAAATTTGCGGTGATCAGTATTCGTTATCAATCAAATGTATCGTATCTAAAAATGTATGCGTATCATCCAATGTATGCGTTATGATCAAATGTATACGTATCATGAAATGTATGCGTATGATCAAATGTATGCGTATCATCCAATGTATGCATATGATCAAATGTATGCGTATCATCCAATGTATGCGTATGATCAAATGTATGCGTATCATCCAATGTATGCGTATCATCCAATGTATGCGTATCATCCAATGTATGCGTATGATCAAATGTATGCGTATCATCCAATGTATGCGTATGATCAAATGTATTTGTATCATTAAATGTATGCGTATGATCAAATATATGCGTATCATCCAATGTATGCGTATGATCAAATGTATGCGTATCATCCAATGTATGCGTATGATCAAATGTATGCGTATCATCAAATGTATGCGTATGATCAAATGTATGCATATCATCAAATGTATGCGTATCACCAAATGTATGCGTATCATCAAATGTATGTGTATCATCCAATGTATGCGTATCATCCAATGTATTTGTATCATCCAATGTATGCATATCATCCAATGTATGCGTATCATCCAATGTATGCATATCATCCAATGTATGTGTATCATCCAATGTATGCGTATCATCCAATGTATGCGTATCATCCAATGTATGCATATAATCCAATGCATGCATATCATCCAATGTATGCGTATCATCCAATGTATGCGATGATCCAATGTATGCGTATCATCCAATGTATGCGTATCATCCAATGTATGCGAATAATCCAATGTATGCATATCATCCAATGTATGCGTATCATCCAATGTATGCGTATCATCCAATGTATGCGTATCATCCAATGTATTCGTATGATCCAATGTATGTGTATCATCAAATGTATGTGTATCAACAAATGTATGCGTATGATCAAATGTATGCGTATCATCCAATGTATGCGTATCATCCAATGTATGCGTATCATCAAATGTATGTGTATCATCCAATGTATGCGTATAATCCAATGTATGCATACGATCCAATGTATGCATATCATTCAATGTATGTGTATCATCCAATGTATGCATATGATCCAATGTATGTGTATCATCCAATGTATGCGTATCATCCAATGTATGTGTATCATCCAATGTATGCGTATCATCCAATGTATGCGTATCATCCAATGTATGCATATCATCCAATGTATGCGTATCATCCAATGTATGCGTATCATCCAATGTATGCATATCATCCAATGTATGCGTATCATCCAATGTATGCGTATCATCCAATGTATGCGTATCATCCAATGTATGCGTATCATCCAATGCATGCATATCATCCAATGTATGCGTATCATCCAATGTATGCGATGATCCAATGTATGCGTATCATCCAATGTATGCGTATCATCCAATGTATGCGAATAATCCAATGTATGCATATCATCCAATGTATGCGTATCATCCAATGTATGCGTATCATCCAATGTATGCGTATCATCCAATGTATTCGTATGATCCAATGTATGTGTATCATCAAATGTATGTGTATCAACAAATGAATGCGTATGATCAAATGTATGCGTATCATCCAATGTATGCGTATCATCCAATGTATGCGTATCATCAAATGTATGTGTATCATCCAATGTATGAGTATAATCCAATGTATGCATACGATCCAATGTATGCATATCATTCAATGTATGTGTATCATCCAATGTATGCATATGATCCAATGTATGTGTATCATCCAATGTATGCGTATCATCCAATGTATGTGTATCATCCAATGTATGCGTATCATCCAATGTATGCGTATCATCCAATGTATGCGTATCATCCAATGTATGCGTATCATCCAATGTATGCGTATCATCCAATGTATGCATATCATCCAATGTATGCATATCATCCAATATATGCGTATCATCCAATGCATGCATATCATCCAATGTATGCGTATCATCCAATGTATGCGTATCATCCAATGTATGCGTATCATCCAATGTATGCATATCATCCAATGTATGCGTATCATCCAATGTATGTGTATCATCCAATGTATGCGTATGATCAAATGTATGCGTATCATCAAATGTATGCGTATCATCAAATGTATGCGTATGATCAAATTTATGCGTATGATCAAATGTATGCGTATGATCAAATGTGTGCGTATCATAAAATACATGCATCTGATCAAATGTATGCGTATGATTAAATGTATGCGTATGTTCCAATGTATGCGTATCATCAAATACATGCGTATCATCAAATATATGCGTATCATCAAATGTATGTGTATGATCAAATGTATGCGTAACATCAAATGTATGCGTATGATCAAATGTATGCGTACCATCAAATATATGCGTACCATCCAATGTATGCGTATGATCAAATGTATTCGTATCATCCAATGTATGCGTCTGATCAAATGTATGCGTCTGATCAAATGTATGCGTATCATCAAATGTATGTGTATCATCAAATATATGCGTATGATCAAATGTATGTGTATCATTAAATATATGCGTATGATCCAATGTATGTGTATCCTCCAATGTATGCTTATGATCAATTATCATATGATGATCCAATTTATGTGCGTATCATCCAATGTATTCCGTATCATCCATGTATCGTATCCAATGTATGGCTTGATCACAAATGTCGTTTTCATCCCAATGTATGCGTATCATCCAATTTATGCGTATCATCCAATGTATGATATGATTTAATGGATGGTCGTATCATCCAATGTATGCGTATCATCCAAGGTATGTGTATCATCAATGTATGCATCTCATCCATACTTGTATCATCCAATGTGCGTAACATCCATGTATATGTGTATCATCAAATGTTGCATATCAGCCCATTTAGGCGATGAATCCAATGTATTCGTATCGTAATCATCAAGTGTGGTATGCGTATCATCCAATGTAATGCGTATCATCCATGTATGTGATCATCCAATGTAGTTTATTCATCAATGTATGCGTTCATCCAATGTTGAAATCATCCATGTATGCTAATGATTCACTGTATGCGTATCATCCAATGTATCGTATCCCCAATGTATGCGTATGATCAATGTATGCGTATCATCCAATGTATGCGTATCATCCAATGTATGCGTATCATCCAATGTATGCGTATCATCCAATGTATGCGTATCATCCAATGTATGCGTATGATCCAATGTATGCATATTATCCAATGTATGCATATCATCCAATGTATGCATATCACCCAATGTATGCGAATAATCCAATGGATGCATATGACCCAATGTATGCGTATCATCCAATGTATGCGTATCATCCAATGTATGCGTATCATCAAATGTATGTGTATGATCAAATGTATGCGTATGATCAAACGTATGCGTATCATCCAATGTATGCGTATCATCAAATGTATGCGTATGATCAAATGTATGCGTATGATCAAAAGTGTGCGTATCATAAAATATATGCATATGATTAAATGTATGCATATGATTAAATGTATGCGTATGATCAAATGTATGCGTATCATAAAATATATGCATATGATCAAATGAATGCATATGATTGAATGTGTGCGTATGATCCAATGTATGCGTATCATCAAATACATGCGTATCATCAAATACATGCGTATCATCAGATATATGTGTATGATCAAATGTATGCGTAACATCAAATGTATGCGTATCATCAAATGTATGCGTATCATCTAATGTATGCGTACCATCAAATATATGCATACCATCCAATGTATGCGTATCATCCAATGTATGCGTTTCATCCAATGTATGCGTATGATCAAATGTATGCGTTTGATCAAATGTATGCGTATCATCAAATGTATGTGTTTCATCAAATATATGCGTATCATCAAATGTATGTGTATCATCAAATATATGCGTATGATCAAATGTATGTGTATCATCAAATATATGCGTATGATCAAATGTATGTGTATCATCCAATGTATGCTTATGATCAATTATATCATATGATCCAATGTATGCGTATCATCCAATGTATGCGTATCCAATGTATGCGTATCATCCAATGTATGTGTATCATCCAATGTATGCGTATCATCCAATGTATGCGTATCATCCAATGTATTTGTATCAGCCAATGTATGCGTATCAGCCAATGTATGCGTATCATCCAATGTATGCGTATCAGCCAATGTATGCGTATCATCCAATGTATGTGTATCATCCAATGTATGCGTATCATCCAATGTATGCCTATCAGCCAATGTATGCCTATCAGCCAATGTATGCGTATCATCCAATGTAAGCAAATCATCAAATGTATGCGTATCATCCAATGTATGCGTATCATCCAATGTATGCGTATCATCCAATGTTTGCGTATCATCCAATGTATGCGTATCATCCAATGTGTGTGTATCATCCAATGTATGCGTATCATCCAATGTATGCGTGTCAGCCAATGTATGCGTATCATCCAATGTATGCGTATCATCCAATGGTCGCGTATCAGCCAATGTATGCGTATCAGCCAATGTATGCGTATCAGCCAATGTATGCGTATCAGCCAATGTATGCGAATCAGCCAATGTATGCGTATCAGCCAATGTATGCGTATCATCCAATGTATGCGTATCATCCAATGTATGCGTATCAGCCAATGTATGCGTATCAGCCAATGAATGCGTATCATCCAATGTATGCGTATCAGCCAATGTATGCGTATCAGCCAATGTATGCGTATCATCAGATGTATGCGTATCAGCCAATGTATGCGTATCAGCCAATGAATGCGTATCATCCAATGTATGCGTATCAGCCAATGTATGCGTATCAGCCAATGAATGCGTATCATCCAATGTATGCGTATCAGCCAATGTATGCGTATCAGCCAATGTATGCGTATCAGCCAATGTATGCGTATCAGCCAATGTATGCGTATCAGCCAATGTATGCGTATCAGCCAATGCATTCTTATCATCCAATGTATGCGTATGATCCAATGTATGCGTATCATCCAATGTATGCGTATGATCAAATGTATGCGTATCATCCAATGTATGCGAATAATCCAATGGATGCATATGATCCAATGTATGCGTATCATCCAATGTATGCGTATCATCCAATGTATTTGTATCATCCAATGTATGCGTATCATCAAATGTATGTGTATGATCAAATGTATGCGTATGATCAAACGTATGCGTATCATCCAATGTATGCGTATGATCAAATGTATGCATATGATTAAATGTATGCGTATGATCAAATGTGTGCGTATCATCAAATACATTCGTATCATCAAATACATGTGTATCATCAAATATATGCGTATCATCAAATGTATGTGTATGATTAAATGTATGCGTATCATCAAATGTATGCGTATCATCAAATGTATGCGTACCATCAAATATATGCGTACCATCCAATGTATGTGTATCATCCAATGTATGCGTATCATCCAATGTATGCGTTTAATCCAATGTATGCGTATGATCAAATGTATGCGTTTGATGAAATGTATGCATATCATCAAATATATGTGTATCATCAAATATATGCGTATGATCAAATGTATGTGTATCATCAAATATATGCGTATTATCAAATGTATGTGTGTCATCAAATATATGCGTATCATCCAATGTATGCGTATCATCCAATGTATGCTTATGATCAATAATATCATATGATACAATGTATGCGTATCATCCAATGTATGCGTATCCAATGTATGCTTATCATCCAATGTATGTGTATCATCCAATGTATGCGTTTCATCCAATGTATGCGTATGATCAAATGTATGCGTATCATCAAATGTATGTGTATCATCAAATATATGCGTGTGATCAATGTATGTGTATCATCAAATATATGCGTATGATCAAATGTATGTTTATCATCAAATATATGCGTATGATCAAATGTATGCGTATCATCCAATGTATGTGTATCATCAAATGTATGCATATTATCCAATGTATGCGTATCATCCAATGTCTGCGTATCATCCAATGTATGCCTATCAGCCAATGTATGCGTATCATCCAATGTATGCAAATCATCAAATGTATGCGTAACACCCAATGTATGCGTATCAGCCAATGTATGCGTATCAGCCAATGTATGCGTATCAGCCAATGAATGCGTATCATCCAATGTATGCGTATCAGCCAATGTATGCGTATCATCCAATGTATGCGTATCATCAGATGTATGCGTATCAGCCAATGAATGCGTATCAGCCAATGTATTAGTATCATCCAATGCATGCTTATCATCCAATGTATGCGTATGATCAAATGTATGCGTTTGATCAAATGTATGCGTATCATCAAATGTATGTGTATCATCAAATATATGCGTATCATCAAATGTATGTTTATCATCAAATATATGCGTATTATCAAATGTATGTGTATCATCAAATGTATGCGTATGATCAAATGAATGCGTATCATCCAATGTATGCTTATGATCAATTATATCATATGATACAATGTATGCGTATCATCCAATGTATGCGTATCCAATGTATGCTTATCATCCAATGTATGTGTATCATCCAATGTATGCATTTCATCCAATGTATGCGTATGATCAAATGTATGCGTATCATCAAATGTATGTGTATCATCAAATATATGCGTATCATCAAATGTATGTGTATCATCAAATATATGCGTATGATCAAATGTATGCGTATCATCCAATATATGCTTATGATCAATTATATCATATGATCCAATGTATGCGTATCATCCAATGTATGCATATCATCCAATGTATGCATATCATCCAATGTATGCGTATCATCCAATGTATGCGTATCATCCAATGTATGCGTTCATCCAATGTATGCGTATCATCCAAGATGCGTATATCAATGTCTCTCTCATCCAATGTATGCATATCATCCAATGTATGCGTATCATCCAATGCATGCGTATCATCCAATGTATGTGTATCATCCAATGTATGCGTATCATCCAATGTATGCGTATCATCCAATGTATGCCTATCAGCCAATGTATGCGTATCATCCAATGTATGCAAATCATCAAATGTATGCGTATCATCCAATGTATGCGTATCATCCAATGTATGCGTATCATCCAATCTGTGTGTATCATCCAATGTATGCGTATCAGCCAATGTATGCGTATCATCCAATGTATGCGTATCAGCCAATGTATGCGTATCATCCAATGTATGCGTATCATCCAATGTATGCGTATCATCCAATGTGTGTGTATCATCCAATGTATGCGTATCAGCCAATGTATGCGTATCAGCCAATGTATGCGTATCATCCAATGTATGCGTATCATCCAATGGTTGTGTATCAGCCAATAAATGCGTATCATCCAATGTATGCGTATCATCCAATGTATGCGTATCAGCCAATGTATGCGTATCAGCCAATGTATGCGTATCAGCCAATGTATGCGTATCAGCCAATGTATGCGTATCATCCAATGTATGCGTATCATCCAATGTGTGTGTATCATCCAATGTATGCGTATCATCCAATGTATGCGTATCAGCCAATGTATGCGTATCATTCAATGTATGCGTATCATCCAATGGTCGTGTATCAGCCAATGAATGCGTATCATCCAATGTATGCGTATCATCCAATGTATGCGTATCAGCCAATGTATGCGTATCAGCCAATGTATGCGTATCAGCCAATGTATGCGTATCAGCCAATGTATGCGTATCAGCCAATGTATGCGTACCAGCCAATGTATGCGTATCATCCAATGTATGCGTATCAGCCAATGTATGCGTATCAGCCAATGTACGCGTATCAGCCAATGTATGCGTATCAGCCAATGTATGCGTATCAGCCAATGTATGCGTGTCAGCCAATGTATGCGTATCATCCAATGTATGCGTATCATCCAATGTATGCGTATCAGCCAATGTATGCGTATCATCCAATGCATGCGTATCATCCAATATATGTGCATCATCCAATGTATGCGTATCATCAAATGTATGCGTATGATCAAATGTATGCGTATCATCAAATGGGCTACGCTCCCCTTACCCCTCCCCCCCCCCAAACATAGTCGGCGCTTTGTGCTACATGACGGTTTGTAGCACATTTTGCTACCTGACCTGACCTGACCTGACCTACAGGAATTTGAAACAGATAAATGAGCATGTGCATTATCCTATGTTGATTCCCTGACAAACTACTTGACTGGGTGGTTGAATGAGTGCCTAGTGTTAGCTAACAAACTAGTTGCCTGGGTGATAGACTGGGTGCAGAGCCAACAAACTAGTTGACTGGGTGGTTGAATGAGTGCCTAGTGTTAGCTAACAAACTAGTTGCCTGGGTGATAGACCAAGCGCGGAGCCAACAAACTAGTTGACTGGGTGATTGAATGAGTGCCTAGTGTTAGCTAACAAATTAGTTGACTGGGTGATAGACTAGGTGCAGAGCCAACAAACTAGTTGACTGGGTGGTTGAATGAGTGCCTAGTGTTAGCTAACAAACTAGTTGCCTGGGTGATAGACTGGGTGCGGGGCCAACAAACTACTTGACTGGGTGGTTAAATGAGTGCCCAGTGTTAGCTAACAAATTAGTTGACTGGGTGGTTAAATAAGTGCCTAGTGTAAACTAACAAACTAGTTGACTGGGTGGTTGAATGAGTACCTGGATAACAAACAAGTTGGATGGGTGATAAACTGAGTGCCTCTCCAACAATCTATCTCACCAACAGATCCCAACTTTTGAATCCTGTATCTCGCTTTCCTACAGGAGCATGCTCGAGATGAGGCCAAGGCAATGTTGGTTGAGTGGACCGGCAGTAGGTCAGAGCTGGCAGTTGGAAAGTAGCAACTTGAACTTGGCACTATTTTTTTCGACGACGCCTCGCCATTCCTTCGCTGCGTGGTGCTGCATGGGTCTGGCTAAACTAGGACGTGTGTGCGTGTGTATGGAGGGGGGGGGGGGGGGGGGTAACCAAAAACTGCCCCCCAAAGCAACAAATTCGGGGGGAAGCGCGTCGCACTGGGATTAGCACCGAGTCGCTCAATTTGCGACGCATTCCACAAAAAAGTCGAACTTGTTTACATTGCTTTAAGGCTGCTCACAGTCTTCGGTAGTAACATAATCAATTCAAAGCAAAGCATTATTATCAAAATGTGCTTGATCTCTTCTCCTCATACAATGAGGAAGGTAGCAACTCAGTAACTCCCTAGCCCCCTATCTATGGGTAGGCAACGGCAACATGGCATCATTTGATATCATATGATGCCGGCAGTCTGACTAGGCCAAAGTTAACATTTAAATACAATATCATATCATGCAATTTGTATGATATCATATGATACCATACTCGCCTTTGGTCAGTATCATACGATTTGCCGATCCCTATCTATGGGGTTAGGGCACTGGTGATTTTTCTGGCTAATAGCTTTGAATCTTCCTCGGAATATCTGTGGAAGCAATTTGCGGACGACCTCCTCCAGCTTCTTCTCTGCAGCTCCTTGAACGACGTAGGTGCCGGGTTCGAATCCCCACGGGTGCACTTAAGTGATAGCGATCGCTGTCAACCGCCATGGTAGCTTTGTCCAGGTAAAGTAGCAGCCCGTTCCGTACCTATATAAGACGGGGCTCCCTTAATACCACGCCCCACCAGGCGTTATCATTACTTTTTCTCTGCAGCTGTCTGAGCCATCCATTGGGTTGGCTCATATACTTGAACAGTGCGGGACACCGAGACAGTTAGTGTTGTCAGCTTCCAGGTGCAGTAGCTTGCTGGTCACTCACTGGACGTGAAATTGAGGACACCACTGCGTAAGCCAATTTCAGGGTTGTGGAATTGAGTTACCAAGAAAGTCTGGCTGGAATTTTGTTACTAGGATTGAGTCAATATGATTGAATTGTGTTACCTGGATTGAGTGATCAAGATAGTCTGGCTAGAAAGTGCTGTGTGGATTTGTTTTCCTAGGATTGAGTCTTCAGGATAGTGGGACTCGATTTTTGCTAACATGATTGAGCTCTCAGGAATCAGGGTAGCTAGACTGGAATTTTGTTACTTGTACTTGAACTTGGTTACATAGCTTCAGCCAGCAATTTGGCTGCTCGCCGTCTTCGGCAGCAAAAAAAAAAAAGTTACAAGGATTGAGTTACCAGAATCAGGGAAGAACTACTTCTTGCCAAACTGGTCAACACTTCAAGCGCACAAACGTCAAATTGGTCAGCGCTTTTTAGTGCAAAACCGCAAAAACTGCGCGCTGCGCCCACAGGGGGTTGAAAAAACTGCGCGAAACACGCGGAGGGGCTCAAAAAAGGCCGCTCGTCACCACGCTGCCGTGTGTGCTTAGTAGTACCCTGACCAGAATATTGTGACAGCAAATGAGTTTCAAGGACCACAGTGTTTTTCGATGGTCAAAATGGGAGGCAAATAGTGCAGCTTGATACCGTACTTTGATACTTCTTTTACCAAACGTGGGCAATATCGCGCAAAGCCAGATACTTCATGTGTCTGCCTCGCCAGATTCCACACCTGGGCATCGCGCTGCTAGAATGCTAGATACTCAATGTTTCTGACTTATAAAAGTCCACACCTGGGCATATGGCTGCCAGATACTTAATGTTTATGCCCAAATCCGTATTAAAATCACTGGACTCAATGGACCCTTCCTTCTGGTCAACTTGTACTTGGTTACGGGACATAGCGTCAGCCAATTATTTGGCTGCTCCCCGTCTTCGGCAGTAAAACAATATTATTCTAGTCAACGGACCCTCCCTACGTTGCGTCTGAAGACTCATCGTCCTGGACAATCCTGGTTGTCAGTTGCCCTACTTCCATTTGTGTAATTGGCCATAAGTCTTTGATACACAAGGCCCGCTGTATATCCTGACCTAGTTTCTACCGCCATACTTATAGTATGGCACTGTGTTACATCCAACGAGCATCTTTTTAATAGGTTGGCTTAAACAGCAATTTTGATCCGGTTCCCACCAAATTGTATAAGCATAAGACGGAGGAGTTGGAGGACGGGAAATCAAATGCTCAGTAATCTAACAGCCTTAAGGCGGCTCACAATCCACAGGCAGACTAAATTTAGGGACCGGCATATCATATGATGTTGATCTAAGGCGAATATAATATCATATGATATCATACACATTGCATCATATGCTATCATACAAATTGCATCATATGATATTGTATATAAATGATAACTTTAGCCTCGTCAGACTGCCGGCATTGTGTGATAACATATCGCCCTACCCTCACTATATTGCGTCTTAACCTGGTCTTTTAGATTAGCTTAGCTAGTCTATAAGCTTTGGGTTCCTCGTCTTTCTTTTCTTTTACTTTACTCTTTGACACTTTTTTTTTCCTTTTCCTTCTCGAATCTAGGGTATAGCATCCTTCCTGTCAAGAAACTGCCACGTGTTTAAATGGCCACGAGTTCACAACCAGGTGTTACTAGATGACGCTGGCATCGTCCGAAACCATTGGACCGGCAGGAAGGAATGGCGCATGGGTAGACGCAGGCGCAAACGCGGGAAGTGATTAGCGAGGTCGGAGACCAATCTAAACGAGGCTGATAAGGAAGCCTATCCATGTTTGACACAGTCGTTACAGTAGGATAACACACGAACAACACGAGACTGGACGCATTAGTTTCCAGAGAAGATGAAGTCTGGATATTTTGTTGCGAATAATTTTGCTCGCTCCGTACTTTTCTAGTATCTGCGCCAGCAATTCGCATGCGCTATGCAGTACCTTCGAATTAATCGGTAAAAGAAGATCTGAAGGAGCAGGACCTGGCGCATGGTGAAATGATGAGCGAGGAGAGAGATAGGCGCAACCTCTCAGCCTCGAGACGTCCCACAACAACCTGCATGCTCCAAGAAAACACTGGACGAGGCTGTATAGATTGCCTCGCCATTGATGAAAGAGACGTAACTGCAGGGTTTTACTCGGGAACAAACGAGACTGAGTACGCATGATGTTTCAGAAATAATGAAGTCGTGAGATTTTGTTGCGAGTATCTCTTCACTCGTTTCCTACTTCTGTAGCGCCTGCGCCTGCAGCTTGCATGGATAGAAGAAGGCCAAGACCGCACCAGCACCAGCTCATGGGATCGAGGTGGGTAACAGGCGCCATCAACTCCGCCATTGAAGAAGGGTTAAGCACCAGAATTTTGCTAGGCACGAAGCAAGGTGTTCGCATGATTGGAATAATTGTCGAATTACTAGGTGTTGCGAGTATCTCCCCAAGCACCTGCACCTGCTGCTACGATGCGCCATGCGGCAGCTGAAATTTCGATGAAAGACCGAAGCTGGAAATGAGGCTCCAGCACCTCCACCATTAAACGAGGCTGGAGTAAGTCAGACAGAAATGATTCTGCCCGAATGATTGTGCAAGTTCATAGGTTGTTGCTACTATTTCCCCCTCGCTCCCCCACTTATCAAGCGCCTGCGCCTCCAGTAGCATGCGCCATTCGGCACGTAGAAGTTCATAAATTCGCTCGTGCCCAGGTCTTGCCGGTCAACTGGTTTCGGACATTGCCAGCGTTATCTCCTAAAACCCACTCAACACGTGGCACTTGCACCGTTGGCAGACAGTTGGCTTGTGGCATATCTCCTGTTTCCTGCTTTTCATTAACGGCGAAGCCCCCTCGCGCCCCTGCGTCAAGTAAACCCAGACATTACTTTTCCTAGACAATTGACGTCAGCAGGTAGTTTAGGGTTAACCGACGCCACGCTGTGTGCCGACTCGCCATGCTGTATTGTAAGCGGGGTTCCCTGCGAAGGTACTCACGAAGCCACTCACAATAACACAAGCCACTCATAATCACACAAGCTACTCACAAATCAAGCAAGTCACGCCGACTTTCAAGGAAGCAAAACGCGCCGACAATCTATCAAGCCACTCACGCTTCACCAGCAAGTAACGCTGTCTTTTCTTTTCACTCTAACAAAATAGTCTTTTCGGTCTGTCACTTTTGGGCCCACCATGGCTTTTCGCTCCCTAGCTTTCGTTGAAGGGCTTCTAGCAGTTCAAGCTTCGCACTTGAACTTGTCAACCGAAGATGTCTCTGCCATGAGGATGTTGCCCACACCCAATTTCATCTCTAAATTGGGCACTGTTAGTGTAGCCCCGTATGGTGCGGCGGAAGGAGCTACTATCCCTGTAGACGCAGCATATGTCGAACGCTACATTCTGAATGCGAAAGGCCATGCTCTCAACTTTGAGATCAAGAACATCCTGATGGCAATGGTACCCTTCCCCAAGAGTCACTTCAGCCCCTCATTCAAAGAACCCCAAAAAAATGGAAAAAATGGGTCACATTAACCTCATCTAAGCTAAAGCCACTTTTCATCATGACGGATAAGGATGAGGCTCTTATCAATGCCTCGTCGTTATGTTTCAACGGAGTAAAGTGAGTTCATGTACTTTGCTGACTTAGACTAAGGTCAATGTGACCTATGTATTGCACGTATATCCTAACTCTTTCCCACCTTCAATTAATTACAGGCTGAGCGTCGGTCGCGATTCCTACTTGGAGCAAATGATGGAGCTCATGACATCACTTCAAATGGAGACAGATAGTTGGGACAATGACAGGTTTGTGCTTTATTTACAGATGACCAACAAAGCATATCATGACAAATAATAATAAATATGAGTACATAAATAAAAATAACAGGAAAATAACGCTTGTTGGGCGTGGTAATAACCGTGCCGTTCCTTACTCCGAAGCTGTTTGGAAGTGTGTAGTGTACTAGTGGTTCCACTGATGAAGAATAGGTAGTTATTGTTTAGGCCCATTTTGTGAGAATGAGTTGGAATTCCTTGTGTTGGTAGCTCTTTCCCTGGAATTTAATGTGGTTGTTTGTGTCGTGGCAGTAATCCAATTTGATCATGGAGGCAGTATTGGTTTTTATATCCATAGGGGGCCTGTTGGGGATGTAGGAGGTGATCTCTCAGACCCCAGTGTCCATGTACATGGGGAGCGCCCCCAGTTTCCCTTTAGAGACTGCCTAACTGAAGAAATAAACTGCAAACAAAACAGCTGAAGCATAACAGAAGAAATGTAAACAAATATAAATATAACAACAAAACAAACAATTTTGAATATTTCTGACGCTGCAGGGCGAAAAAGATACTGGAGCAGATCAATTCCAAGACGCATTTGTTCCTTTGCTTGTATCACAACATGAAGGCATTGAAACGGCTGTCTAGCCGAGGAGCTGGGTTCTGCAAAATGCCCAAGAAAGGTACTTGTTCTTTTGAATGTGCACCTTCGTATATTATCTGGCTCGCCGCAAACCTAACAGTGGTTAGTTAGTCCCCTTTAAACTGCTCATTTTGTATAAGCTTTGCGTTCTGAACACTAAGCTCCAACCTATTTTGCCCGTACTAACATGTCACGCCTCACTTCTCTCCCCTCTTGCATGTCCACGTCGCACTGAACAAAAGAGCAAAAGTTTTGGGAATGGATGCTACCCATGATGCTATCAAACATTGGCATGAGCGATCGGTTTCGAGGGCTTCACAAATTTACCAAAGCTGTGCAGTACTACGATAACCTCATTGAGGTAAGGTCAAGGCAACTTTGGTGCTAGGACTTTCAGTGACATTACTCATTTGCAAATACCTATTCATCTATGCCACTTTCATCCACTTTGGCCAACATTGATTTTCTACCTCTGTGAGTGCCAACCCCTTCCACCCCCCTCCCGCACACGCACATCTCATGCGTACTGAGGACTCAGGTAGGACACATCAGACTCATTTTTTTTGTTGAAACTTTCAGTGACATTACTCATTTGCAAATACCTATTCATCTATGCCACTTTCATCCACTTTGGCCAACATTGCTTTTCTACCTCTGTGAGGGCCAACCCCTTCCACCCCCCTCCCGCACACGCACATCTCATGCATACTGAGGACTCAGGTAGGACACATCAGACTCATTTTTTTTTATGAATCTTTCAGTGACTTTACTCATTTACAAATACCTATTCATCTATGCCACTTTCATCCACTTTGGCCAACATTGCTTTTCTACCTCTGTGAGTGCCAACCCCTTCCATCCCCCCCCCCGCACACGCACATCTCATGCGTACTGAGGACTCAGGTAGGACACATCAGACTCATTTTTTTTGTTGAAACTTTCAGTGACATTACTCATTTGCAAATACCTATTCATCTATGCCACTTTCATCCACTTTGGCCAACATTGCTTTTCTATCTCTGTGAGTGCCAACCCCTTCCACCCTCCCCCCCGCACACGCACATCTCATGCGTACTGAGGACTCAGGTAGGACACATCAGACTCATTTTTTTTTTATGAAACTTTCAGTGACATTACTCATTTGCAAATACCTATTCACCTATGCCACTTTCATCCACTTTGGCCAACATTGCTTTTCTATCTCTGTGAGTGCCAACCCCTTCCACCCTCCCCCCCGCACACGCACATCTCATGCGTACTGAGGACTCAGGTAGGACCCATAAGACTTATTTTTTTTGTTGAAACTTTCAGTGACATTACTCATTTGCAAATACCTATTCATCTATGCCACTTTCATCCACTTTGTCCAACATTGCTTTTCTACCTCTGTGAGTGCCAACCCCTTCCACCCACCCCCCCGCACACGCACATCTCATGCGTACTGAGGACTCAGGTAGGACACATCAGACTCATTTTTTTTTATGAAACTTTCAGTGACATTACTCATTTGCAAATACCTATTCATCTATGCCACTTTCATCCACTTTGGCCAACATTGCTTTTCTACCTCTGTGAGGGCCAACCCCTTCCACCCTCCCCCCCGCACACGCACATTTCATGTGTACTGAGGACTCAGGTAGGACACATCAGACTCATTTTTTGTGTTGAAACTTTCAGTGACATTACTCATTTGCAAATACCTATTCATCTATGCCACTTTCATCCACTTTGGCCAACATTGCTTTTCTACCTCTGTGAGTGCCAACCGCTTCCACCCCCCACCCCCCCGCACACGCACATCTCATGCGTACTGAGGACTCAGGTAGGACACATCAGACTCATTTTTTTTTATGAAACTTTCAGTGTCATTACTCATTTGCAAATACCTATGCCACTTTCATCCACTTTGGCCAACATTGCTATTCTACCTCTGTGAGTGCCAACCCCTTCCACCCCCCCCCCCCCCGCACACGCACATCTTATGCGTACTGAGGACTCAGATGGGACACATCAGACACTTTTTTTTGTTTCAACTTTCAGTGACATTACTCATTTGCAAATACCTATTCATCTATGCCACTTTCATCCACTTTGGCCAACATTGCTTTTCTACCTCTGTGAGGGCCAACCCCTTCCACCCCCCTCCCGCACACGCACATCTCATGCATACTGAGGACTCAGGTAGGACACATCAGACTCATTTTTTTTTTATGAATCTTTCAGTGACATTACTCATTTACAAATACCTATTCATCTATGCCACTTTCATCCACTTTGGCCAACATTGCTTTTCTCCCTCTGTGAGTGCCAACCCCTTCCATCCCCCCCCCCGCACACGCACATCTCATGCGTACTGAGGACTCAGGTAGGACACATCAGACTCATTTTTTTTGTTGAAACTTTCAGTGACATTACTCATTTGCAAACACCTATTCATCTATGCCACTTTCATCCACTTTGGCCAACATTGCTTTTCTACCTCTGTGAGGGCCAACCCCTTCCACCCTCCCCCCCGCACACGCACATCTCATGTGTACTGAGTACTCAGGTAGGACACATCAGACTCATTTTTTTGTTGAAACTTTCAGTGACATTACTCATTTGCAAATACCTATTCATCTATGCCACTTTCATCCACTTTGGCCAACATTGCTTTTCTACCTCTGTGAGTGCCAACCGCTTCCACCCCCCACCCCCCCCGCACACGCACATCTCATGCGTACTGAGGACTCAGGTAGGACACATCAGACTCATTTTTTTTTATGAAACTTTCAGTGACATTACTCATTTGCAAATACCTATTCATCTATGCCACTTTCATCCACTTTGGCCAACATTGCTTTTCTACCTCTGTGAGTGCCAACCCCTTCCACCCTCCCCCCCGCACACGCACATCTCATGTGTACTGAGGACTCAGGTAGGACACATCAGACTCATTTTTTTGTTGAAACTTTCAGTGACATTACTCATTTGCAAATACCTATTCATCTATGCCACTTTCATCCACTTTGGCCAACATTGCTTTTCTATCTCTGTGAGTGCCAACCCCTTCCACCCCCCCCCCCTCTGCACACGCACATCTCATGTGTACTGAGGACTCAGGTAGGACACATCAGACTCATTTTTTTGTTGAAACTTTCAGTGACATTACTCATTTGCAAATACCTCTTCATCTATGCCACTTTCATCCACTTTGGCCAACATTGCTTTTCTACCTCTGTGAGTGCCAACCGCTTCCACCCCCCACCCCCCCGCACACGCACATCTCATGCGTACTGAGGACTCAGGCAGGACACATCAGACTCATTTTTTGTGTTGAAACTTTCAGTGACATTACTCATTTGCAAATACCTATTCATCTATGCCACTTTCATCCACTTTGGCCAACATTGCTTTTCTACCTCTGTGAGTGCCAACCGCTTCCACCCCCCACCCACATGCACACGCACATCTCATGCGTACTGAGGACTCAGGTAGGACACATCAGACTCATTTTTTTTTATGAAACTTTCAGTGACATTACTCATTTGCAAATACCTATTCATCTATGCCACTTTCATCCACTTTGGCCAACATTGCTTTTCTACCTCTGTGAGTGCCAACCGCTTCCACCCCCCACCCACATGCACACGCACATCTCATGCGTACTGAGGACTCAGGTAGGACACATCAGACTCATTTTATTGTTGAAACTTTCAGTGACATTACTCATTTGCAAATACCTATTCATCTATGCCACTTTCATCCACTTTGGCCAACTTTGCTTTTCTACCTCTGTGAGTGCCAACCCCTTCCACCCTCCCCCCCGCACACGCACATCTCATGCGTACTGAGGACTCAGGTAGGACACATCAGACTCATTTTTTTGTTGAAACTTTCAGTGACATTACTCATTTGCAAATACCTATTCATCTATGCCACTTTCATCCACTTTGGCCAACATTGCTTTTCTACCTCTGTGAGTGCCAACCGCTTCCACCCCCCCCGCACACGCACATCTCATGTGTACTGAGGACTCAGGTAGGACACATCAGACTCATTTTTTTTTATGAAACTTTCAGTGACATTACTCATTTGCAAATACCTATGCCACTTTCATCCACTTTGGCCAACATTGCTTTTCTACCTCTGTGAGTGCCAACCCCTTCCACCCTCCCCCCCGCACACGCACATCTCATGTGTACTGAGTACTCAGGTAGGACACATCAGACTCATTTTTTTGTTGAAACTTTCAGTGACATTACTCATTTGCAAATACCTATTCATCTATGCCACTTTCATCCACTTTGGCCAACATTGCTTTTCTACCTCTGTGAGTGCCAACCCCTTCCACCCTCCCCCCCGCACACGCACATCTCATGTGTACTGAGGACTCAGGTAGGACACATCAGACTCATTTTTTGTGTTGAAACTTTCAGTGACATTACTCATTTGCAAATACCTATTCATCTATGCCACTTTCATCCACTTTGGCCAACATTGCTTTTCTACCTCTGTGAGTGCCAACCCCTTCCACCCTCCCCCCCGCACACGCACATCTCATGCGTACTGAGGACTCAGGTAGGACACATCAGACTCATTTTTTTGTTGAAACTTTCAGTGACATTACTCATTTGCAAATACCTATTCATCTATGCCACTTTCATCCACTTTGGCCAACATTGCTTTTCTACCTCTGTGAGTGCCAACCGCTTCCACCCCCCACCCCGCACACGCACATCTCATGCGTACTGAGGACGCAGGTAGGACACATCAGACTCATTTTTTTGTTGAAACTTTCAGTGACCTTACTCATTTGCAAATACCTATTCATCTATGCCACTTTCATCCACTTTGGCCAACATTGCTTTTCTACCTCTGTGAGTGCCAACCGCTTCCACCCCCCCGCACACGCACATCTCATGCGTACTGAGGACTCAGGTAGGACACATCAGACTCATTTTTTTTTATGAAACTTTCAGTGACATTACTCATTTGCAAATACCTATTCATCTATGCCACTTTCATCCACTTTGGCCAACATTGCTTTTCTACCTCTGTGAGTGCCAACCCCTTCCACCCTCCCCCCCGCACACGCACATCTCATGCGTACTGAGGACTCAGGTAGGACACATCAGACTCATTTTTTGTGTTGAAACTTTCAGTGACATTACTCATTTGCAAATACCTATTCATCTATGCCACTTTCATCCACTTTGGCCAACATTGCTTTTCTACCTCTGTGAGTGCCAACCCCTTCCACCCTCCCCCCCGCACACGCACATCTCATGCTGTACTGAGGACTCAGGTAGGACACATCAGACTCATTTTATTGTTGAAACTTTCAGTGACATTACTCATTTGCAAATACCTATTCATCTATGCCACTTTCATCCACTTTGGCCAACATTGCTTTTCTACCTCTGTGAGTGCCAACCGCTTCCACCCCCCCACCCCCCGCACACGCACATCTCATGCGTACTGAGGACTCAGGTAGGACACATCAGACTCATTTTTTGTGTTGAAACTTTCAGTGACATTACTCATTTGCAAATACCTATTCATCTATGCCACTTTCATCCACTTTGGCCAACATTGCTTTTCTACCTCTGTGAGTGCCAACCCCTTCCACCCTCCCCCCCGCACACGCACATCTCATGCGTACTGAGGACTCAGGTAGGACACATCAGACTCATTTTTTGTGTTGAAACTTTCAGTGACATTACTCATTTGCAAATACCTATTCATCTATGCCACTTTCATCCACTTTGGCCAACATTGCTTTTCTACCTCTGTGAGTGCCAACCCCTTCCACCCCCCCCCCCCCGCACACGCACATCTCATGCGTACTGAGGACTCAGGTAGGACACATCAGACTCATTTTTTGTGTTGAAACTTTCAGTGACATTACTCATTTGCAAATACCTATTCATCTATGCCACTTTCATCCACTTTGGCCAACATTGCTTTTCTACCTCTGTGAGTGCCAACCCCTTCCACCCTCCCCCCCCGCACACGCACATCTCATGCGTACTGAGGACTCAGGTAGGACACATCAGACTCATTTTTTTGTTGAAACTTTCAGTGACATTACTCATTTGCAAATACCTATTCATCTATGCCACTTTCATCCACTTTGGCCAACATTGCTTTTCTACCTCTGTGAGTGCCAACCCCTTCCACCCTCCCCCCCCGCACACGCACATCTCATGCGTACTGAGGACTCAGGTAGGACACATCAGACTCATTTTTTTGTGTTGAAACTTTCAGTGACATTACTCATTTGCAAATACCTATTCATCTATGCCACTTTCATCCACTTTGGCCAACATTGCTTTTCTACCTCCGTGAGTGCCAACCCCTTCCACCCCCCCCCGCACACGCACATCTCATGCGTACTGAGGACTCAGGTAGGACACATCAGACTCATTTTTTGTGTGAAACTTTCAGTGACATTACTCATTTGCAAATACCTATTCATCTATGCCACTTTCATCCACTTTGGCCAACATTGCTTTTCTACCTCTTAGAGTGCCAACCCCTTCCACCCTCCCCCCCGCACACGCACATCTCATGCGTACTGAGGACTCAGGTAGGACACGTCAGACTCATTTTTTGTGTCGAAACTTTCAGTGACATTACTCATTTGCAAATACCTATTCATCTATGCCACTTTCATCCACTTTGGCCAACATTGCTTTTCTACCTCTGTGAGTGCCAACCGCTTCCACCCCCCCCCCCGCACACGCACATCTCATGCGTACTGAGGACTCAGGTAGGACACATCAGACTCATTTTTTTGTTGAAACTTTCAGTGACATTACTCATTTGCAAATACCTATTCATCTATGCCACTTTCATCCACTTTGGCCAACATTGCTTTTCTACCTCTGTGAGTGCCAACCCCTTCCACCCCCCCCCCCGCACACGCACATCTCATGCGTACTGAGGACTCAGGTAGGACACATCAGACTCATTTTTTTTATGAAACTTTCAGTGACATTACTCATTTGCAAATACCTATTCATCTATGCCACTTTCATCCACTTTGGCCAACATTGCTTTTCTACCTCTGTGAACGCCAACCCCTTCCACCCTCCCCCCCGCACACGCACATCTCATGCGTACTGAGGACTCAGGTAGGACACATCAGACTCATTTTTTTTTATGAAACTTTCAGTGACATTACTCATTTGCAAATACCTATTCATCTATGCCACTTTCATCCACTTTGGCCAACATTGCTTTTCTACCTCTTTGAGTGCCAACCCCTTCCACCCTCCCCCCCGCACACGCACATCTCATGCGTACTGAGGACTCAGGTAGGACACATCAGACTCATTTTTTTTATGAAACTTTCAGTGACATTACTCATTTGCAAATACCTATTCATCTATGCCACTTTCATCCACTTTGGCCAACATTGCTTTTCTACCTCCGTGAGTGCCAACCCCTTCCACCCTCCCCCCCGCACACGCACATCTCATGCGTACTGAGGACTCAGGTAGGACACATCAGACTCATTTTTTTGTTGAAACTTTCAGTGACATTACTCATTTGCAAATACCTATTCATCTATGCCACTTTCATCCACTTTGGCCAACATTGCTTTTCTACCTCCGTGAGTGCCAACCCCTTCCACCCCCCCCCCGCACACGCACATCTCATGCGTACTGAGGACTCAGGTAGGACACATCAGACTCATTTTTTTTGTTGAAACTTTCAGTGACATTACTCATTTGCAAATACCTATTCATCTATGCCACTTTCATCCACTTTGGCCAACATTGCTTTTCTACCTCTGTGAGTGCCAACCCCTTCCACCCTCCCCCCCGCACACGCACATCTCATGCGTACTGAGGACTCAGGTAGGACACATCAGACTCATTTTTTTTTATGAAACTTTCAGTGACATTACTCATTTGCAAATACCTATTCATCTATGCCACTTTCATCCACTTTGGCCAACATTGCTTTTCTACCTCTGTGAGTGCCAACCGCTTCCACCCCCCCCCCCGCACACGCACATCTCATGCGTACTGAGGACTCAGGTAGGACACATCAGACTCATTTTTTTGTTGAAACTTTCAGTGACATTACTCATTTGCAAATACCTATTCATCTATGCCACTTTCATCCACTTTGGCCAACATTGCTTTTCTACCTCTGTGAGTGCCAACCCCTTCCACCCCCCCCCCCCGCACACGCACATCTCATGCGTACTGAGGACTCAGGTAGGACACATCAGACTCATTTTTTTTTTATGAAACTTTCAGTGACATTACTCATTTGCAAATACCTATTCATCTATGCCACTTTCATCCACTTTGGCCAACATTGCTTTTCTACCTCTGTGAGTGCCAACCCCTTCCACCCCCCCCCCCCCCGCACACGCACATCTCATGCGTACTGAGGACTCAGGTAGGACACATCACACAACCAATATGTCGGTACCACCACCGAATTGCCTGAGGGCATGAGAGCATCAACACATCGCACCAATTCCTCTTGTGAATCCATGAACCGGTGTTACAAAAGGTTGTGGACTGCAACTCCTGAAAAACACGTATCGATGGATGTCTACTTTGGCGAGGCTAGTCACCGTGACCATGGCCTCATGGCAAATTGGTTGAACCAGTCCTGGTACGTAAGGGGAGGATAGGGCAGGGTAAGATGGGACCAGATTGGGCGGGCAGGGCAGTATAGGGGAGGATGGACAGAGTAGGGCAGTAGAAGGGAGGGCAAGATAGGTCAGGGCACGAAGGGGCAGGGCAGGGCAGGATAGGGTAGGATAGGGCATTGCAGGGCAAGATAGATCAGCAGTGCGGGGCAGGATCGGGCAGGACAAGATAGGTCAGGGCAGGATGGGGCAGGGCAGGATAGGGTAGGGCAAGATAGAGCAGGATAGAGCACCAGGGCAGGGCAAGATAGAGCAGGATAGAGCAGCAGGGCAGGGCAGGGCAGGATAAAGTTGAGTGCCGCATTGCACACCGCATGACAACCGTATTTCACTGTTTGCAGGTCTCACTTGTCAGAGCCTAGCCGAAAAGCTCAGAAGGCTATCAAGGACCAGGAAGACGTTTGGGACTTGCTAGTGTTCAGCGGGGAGGAGGAAAAAAATTGGAAACTGGAAGAAGAAGCAAAGCGGAAGGTGATAGCCCAAGAAGACCTCTTAGAACACGTCAAAAAAATAGCCGCACAAAAAGCTGAAAAAAAGGCAGCAGCACAGCACGCAGCAACAGCACAGCACAGAACCACTGCACCTCAGCACCTCGGTACCACAGCACCACAGCACCATGCAACCAAAGCACAGCAAAGAACCACAGCACCTCGGCAACACAGTACCACATTACCACAGCACCATGCAACCATTACACAGCACAGAACAACAGCACCTGAGCACCACAGCACCGCAGTAACACAGCACCATGCAACCACAGAACAGCACCACAGCACGTACGCGCCTAGAAATAAGAAAGAGAATTCTCACTGTCGTACTCAGATGTGCAACACAATCCAGAAAAAGGGGTGCTTATTTTGCCCAACGCATTGTGCCGCTGACACATGCAACGTACACCAAAAAGGACCCAAAGAAAACAAGACCAATGTGGTTCAGGGGAAATCAGTACGTCAAAGAACACCACAACAATCACCGCAGCACACTCCCACAAGGCACCTGGAAAAGCGAATCAGAGGCAGGGTTACACCAACCTCAAATCAGCATCAAGAGGAAGAACAACCACAGCAACAGCGAGAACAACAAAAACAGCCGCTAACTCCTACAAAGCATGTGCGTGAAAATACATCATGTCACGGTACATCAGGCCTCGAACAATCAGGTGTGCAGCCAGGACAACAACAAACTACTGCACATCAAGTGCAATTCGCACAGCAGGTTCAGCTCTTGCAGCAGTTGCAGCAGTTGCAACAACAAGGACTAACAACCCAGGACGTGCAGCAACTGCTACTACAAGTGCACCAACAACAACAGACAGCCCAGTACCATAGCCAGCAAGCGCAGCAAGTGCTACAAAGGCAACAACACAGTAGACAGCCCAGTACCCTAGCCAGCAAGTGCAGCAAGAAGTACAAAGGCAACAACAACAACAACAACAACAACAACAACAACAACAACAGACAGCCCAGTACACTAGCCAGCAAGTGCAGCAAGAAGTACAAAGGCAACAACAACAACAACAACAACAGAGAGCCCAGTACACTAGCCAGCAAGTGGTACAAAGGCAACAACAACAACAGACAGCCCAGTACCCTAGCCAGCAAGTGCTACAAAGGCAACAGCAACAGCAGACAGCCCAGTACCCTAGCCAGCAAGTGCAGCAACTGCTACAAATGCAACAACAACAACAGCCAGCCCCACCACTTAGCCAGGAAGAGCAGCAACAGCTACAGCAGCAACAACTTCAAAGATTGCAACGATTGATAGCGCAGCAGCAGCACCACCACTACCAACAACAGTAGCCAACACAACAGGCAGGCATACCTTTGGAAATAATCATTGTTCAACGCCCATGTGTGCAATGGCAACATCAGTATAACTAGTAACAACAAGAACTAGAAAAAGGTAATTGGCTGCCCAAAACACCCGCTCCTTAAGGTATAAGGAGGGGTTACAGAGCTTTTCATTCCAGCTATGAGCTGCAGCTTGTAGGCAGCTCCCTTAGCCATTGGGTGGGAGGCCAGGTCTATCACAGAGCTTTTCTTTTCAGCTACAAGCGGCAGCTTCTAGGCAGCTCCCTAAGCCAATGAGTGGATGGAGGGTTCTATCGCAGATATTTTATTTTCAGCTACGAGCGGCAGCTTCTAGGCAGCTCCCTTGGCCAATGAGTGGAAGGAGGGGTCTAATGCAGAGCTTTTCTTTTCAGCTATGAGTGGCAGCTTCTAGGCAGTTCCATAAGCAAATGAGTGGATTGAGGGGTCTATCACAGAGCTTTTCTTTTCAGGTACAAACGGCAGCTTCTAGGCAGCTCCCTTAGCCATTGGGTGGGAGGCCAGGACTATCACAGAGCTTTTCTTTTCTGCTATGAGTGGCAGTTTCTAGGCAGCTCCCTTAGCCATTGGGTGGGAGGCCAGGTCTATTGCAGATATTGTATTTTCAGCTACGAGCGGCAGCTTCTAGGCAGCTCCCTTGGCCATTGGGTGGGAGGCCAGGTCTATCGCAGAGCTTTTCTTTTCAGCTATGAGAGGCAACTTCTAGGCAGGTCCCTAAACAAATGGATGGATTGAGGGTTCTATCCCAGATCTTTTATTTTCTGCTGCAACAAACAGCCTCTATCTGAATGCATTTATAACGCTTTAGTATTGTACTGATGTAGACGGCAAGGAGCCTTACAGGCTGCTGGATGTAAGTAATTCAAGTTCAAGACAGCGTTGCGTGTATCATAGAGAGCGGATATCCTAATTTTGATCTGAATGCTTAGATACGGATTCAGTATGTTATTACCGAAGACGGGGATCAAGCGTGCAGGCTGGAAACTACTCTCCATTGTTCAGGCCAGCACTGTTTGTCTATTAAGTGACCGGATCCCCTTTATTTTATCTGATCGCGTTGATAACGATTTAGTATTTTTACTTATGTAGACGGCAGGGAGCCTTGCAGGCTGCAGGATGTAAGGAATTCAAGTTCAAAACAGCGTTGCGTGCATTCATTGAGAGGGGATATCCTAAGTTCGATTTGAATGCTTAGATACAGATTGGGTATGGTATTGCCGAAGACGGCGATCAAGCGTGCAAGCTGGAAACTACTCTCCATAGTTCAGGTCAGCACTGTTTGTCTATTAAGTGACCGGATCCCCTATATTTTATCTGCATGCGTTGATAACGATTTAGTATTTTTACTAATGTAGACGGCAGGGAGCCTTGCAGGCTGCAGGATGTAAGGAATCAAATCAAGACAGTGTTGCGTGCATTCATTGAGAGCGGATATCCTAATTTTGATCTGAATGCTTAGATACAGATTGAGTATGTTATTGCGAAGACGGCGATCAAGCGTGCAGGCTGGAAACCACTCGCCATAGTTCAGGCCAGCACTGTTTCTATTAAGTGACCGGATCTCCTATATTTTATCTGGATGCGCTGATAACGATTTAGTATTTTTACTTATGTAGACGGCAGGGAACCTTGCAGGCTCCAGGATGTAAGGAATTCAAGTTGAAGACAGCGTTGCGTGCATGATTAGATAGGAGATATCCGAAGGTTGATCTGAATGCTTATATACGGATTGAGTATGTTATTGTCGAAGACGGGGATCAAGCGTGCAGGCTGGAAACCACTCTCCGTAGTTCAGGCCAGCACTGTTTCTATTAAGTGACCGGATCCCCTATATTTTATCTGAATGCGTTGATAACGATTTAGTCTTTAACTGATGTAGACGGGAAGGATCCTTGCAGGCTGCAGGATGTAAGGGATTCAAGATCAAAATAGCATCGCCTGATTCATAGAGAGGGGATATTCTAAGTTTGATATGAATGCTTAGATACGAATTGAGTATGTTATTGCGAAGACGGCGATCAAGCGTGCAGGCTGGAAACCACTCGCCATAGTTCAGGCCAGCACTGTTTCTATTAAGTGAACGGATCCCCTACATATTTATCCGAATGCGTTGATAACGATTTAGTATTTTTACTAATGTAGACGGCAGGGAGCCTTGCAGGCTGCAGGATGTAAGGAATTCAAGTTCAAAATAGCATTGCGTGTATTCATACACAGCGGATATCCTAATTTTGATCTGAATGCTTACATACGGATTGAGTATGGTATTTCCGAAGACGGCGATCAAGCGTGCAGGCTGGAAACCACTCGCCATAGTTCAGGCCAGCACTGTTTCTATTAAGTGACCGGATCCCCTATATTTTATCTGAATGCGTTGATAACGATTTAGTATTTTTACTTATGTAGACGGCAGGGAGCCTTGCAGGCTGCAGGATGTAAGGAATTCAAGTTCAAAACAGCGTTGCGTGTATTCATAGAGAGCGGATATCATAAGTTTGATCTGAATGCTAAGACACGGATTGAGTATGGTATTGCGAAGACGGCGATCAAGCGTGCAAGCTGGAAACTACTCTCCATAGTTCAGGCCAGCACTGTTTATATTAATTGACCGGATCCGCTATATTTTATCTGAATGCGTTGATAACGATTAAGTATTTTTACTAATGAAGACGGCAAAGGGCCTTGCAGGCTGCAAAATGTAAGTAATTCAAGTTCAAGACAGCATTGCGTGTATTCATAGAGAGCGGACCTCCTTAGGTTGATCCGAATGCGAAGATTCGGATTGAGTATGTTATTGCCTAAGACGGCGATCAAGCGTGTAGGCTGGAAAACACTCGTCATTGTTCAGGCCAGTAATATTTATATTAAGTGACCAGGATTCATTGACAGGGTTGGGGAGTATGGGGTGGCCAGAAATGGGGCACATCATTTGGGTGGCCGGCATTGCAATTTCTTGAAATCCAGTGCAGATCGACAGCGCCGCAGTACAGGGGTGAGCGTCCTGGCCAGGTCTACAGCGTTCCAGGATTCATTTACAGGGTTGGGGAGTATGGGGTGGCCAGAAATGGGGGATAAGGGTTTGGGTGGCCGGCATTGCAATTTCTTGGAATCCATGAATTAGGATTTCAAGTTCAAGACAGCATTGCGTCTTCCACAATTTGTATCGAGGAAAACTGCGTAGGAAGGCGAATATTATTACAAATAATGATTCAGCATAATCTGACTCAGACTAACAATTACCGATAATTAGATATAGAACATCACGCTTGTGAGAAATTTAGAAATCAAAAGGCGGATGAAAGGAGCTGCCTAGAAGATGCTACAAATAGTCCCCATAAATAAAGGGGCCAATTCCCCAACAAATCCTTAGTTAACACATAGGTAGCATAGGTTTCCGTTGGGGGTTACTCGTGGCAGCTTCCACACAGCCCCATTAGCTAGGGACTTAGTCTGAACCCATCAGTACAAGTGCATTGGAATGCCTGAAAGTCCAGTTGTCATACACACTAGCAAGCTTAAGGTTTTGCCAAATGCGGGTGATAAGAGCTGCCTAGAAACTGCTGCGCTCAATCCCCGTAATTAATGGGGCCAATTCCCCAACAGATCCTAAGTGCAAACATAAGTAGAAAAGGTTTCGGTTCTGGATTACACGTGACAGCTTCCACACAGCTCCATTAGCTAGGGACTCAGTCCAGTTGTCATACACACAAGCTAGCTTAAGGTTTTGCCAAATGCGGGTGAAAAGAGCTGCCTAGAAGCTGCTAAGCTCAGTCCCCATAAATAAAGGGGCCAATTCCACTCAAGATCCGAAGTGCACACATAAGTAGAAAAGGTTTCAGTTTGGGGTACACGTGGCAGCTTCCACCCAGCTCCAATAGCTAGGGACTTAGTCAAACACCACGAAGGCAACTGCAGTGGAATGCCTGAAATACCAGCTATCATACGCACGTGCTAGCTTCAGGTTTTGCAAAAAGGCGGGTGAAAAGAGCTGCCTAGAAGCTGCTATGCTTAGTCCCCATAAATAGAGGGGCCAATTCCCCTACAGATCCTCATTGTCCTCCTCCTCATCATCGACCCGTTCCCACTTTGCTGAGGCATAGACTTTCGATACCAATTTATCTGTCCCGGGCACTTCAGGAAGCTTGCTCTGGACGAACTCGTCGGCGTTGAACTGCAACATCTCTCGGAAAAGGGTGGGTACCTGAATGAAATCAAGGAAACAACAAACCATGTTATATAAATAACCACGTAGTATATATGTGTTTGCCAAAATGGCGCATGCATGCGTGAATTGGTAGTCGTTATGCCTATGCATAGCAATATTTGAAACAATATTCAACTGGAATATATTTATACAAGGGTTCTTCAGGGGGCCTAACAAATTTGCAGCTTGTTTCAAATCAGCGCCTGCCAAGCTACGGTCCACCCACAAGTGTGAGACAGAGTGTTCTATCTTAACAACACTGGTTTGCATGAATGTATGTATTATTTTGCGCCTTCTACATCACCCCCCTATGTTCAAGCTTCTTACATGTTAGCTATCATTGTAGTTTGATTGTGATAAATGTATGGCATTTCAAGTTAGACTCAGAACCTTAACGTTTGCACACATCAAAATTCATTCTCACCTTCTGCTCCACCATGGCTAAAGCCAGGGTGTTGGACAGACCAAACTTCAGCTCATCGGACTCACACCAACGGGACATCCAGAACTTCTGGTCTTTACATTTGTCATAACTGACGTTGTTGGCAAGGTTCACCACGCATTCTAGGTGGGACACCAAGAGGACCAGCTCCTTCTTGATGACGCCGCTCCGCTGACCATCTCGGGTGAGGAGGATCGCAATGGCAACGGCCCCCTTGGGGTCCAGCCTTCTCACTTCCTGCTTTTTGGCATTCTTCTTAGTTCAAGGGTTCGCCATGCACTTGCTGCTGCAGCAAAACGAAACTAAGTCAGCATCAGAGGGGTCGTGGATGAACGGAGTTCCCACTATCCCCGAGCAGGGTGCCAGCATAGTCACAAAGTGGGTCGCGGCGTTGACAGCAGTTTTATCGCTGCTGTTGTAAAACGTCTTAGGGTAACCCTTGCCGAAATCTCGCAGCTGGCTGTACTGAAGGGCGGCCGGTTCAACAATCTGCTCCGCCATCGGACAAGGAGAAGTCTGACGAGTTGGCCTTGATCCACCTTGTAAGGCGGGGGAGCTGGACAAGTCCACAACAGAAGGGTCAAAAGTTGCCTTGCGCTTTGGGCCAGTGTTGGGAGTAGACCCCCCGAAATTATGGTTGCACGACTTACGTCTAGCATTTGTATTTTTGTGGGTCTCCATAGAAAGGTAGAAAGTTCAATCTGAAGCCTGCGAAACTGCAAAATAGCCAGCGAATCAAGCGATCTGCCTTCGAGAAAGAATTACGCTTCTTAGATGCAACGTCCCAAAGGGGTACGAACAGGCGCTTTGACGATTGTATTGCAAACGATGACCTGTAGTCTTCTGGCCATGACCTGTCAACCCCTGCTGACGTCAATTGTCTAGGAAAAGTAATGTCTGGGTTTACTTGACGCAGGGCCCTCGCGCCCCCCCCCCCCCTCCCTGGAAGCTAATCTTCCTCGGCCACTACGTGCCGGCTGTACTTTCTTTCTTTTACCCTTTAGTTTGATTGTTAGCCGGGTAATTGTTTGGAGCTGCTCACCGTCTGCAGGCAGAGTAAAGAGCTAACATGGGTAGTAAGAACGTTACTACTTACTGCACACTATAGAGTGCAGAATGCAATCACATACCGGATGCTGATTTAAGACACGCCCATGTCAATTATTCGGGTCTAATCGGATCTGAAGGCAACTAGGGCCGACCTTTTCCGCCATTTTGAGGACGTTCAGACTCTGCAGTCGAACCTAAGGGTTCGACGGCGACAAAGCCCGCGAGCCCACGCCACCTGCAGAGCGCGAGCGTTCAATTGTCGTAGGCAGAGTGGCAGACTTGGGCAGACCCTCCTCCGGGCCAGGGTGGCCAGGCCCCCCGCCCCCCCCCCCCCCCCCCCCACTCTTCTAGTTGTGAAAGGATTTTCACCCCAGGAGGTGGGTTTCCCTCAGAGAGAGGGATGCCACGGGGGCGGCCCAGACCCGGCCGGGATGTTGACGTTTGGCCCCGGGGCCGTACACCCGAAGTACCAACGTTTTCCTTCATTCGACTTGTGTGTCCGTTTTCGACAAGATCCCAATCGAGGGATCGCTTCCAGAAGTCCCAACCTCTAAGTTCTCATATTCGGATTTGTCGCCATTGGCTCTGGTTGATCTGTCGGAAATGGATATATCGGAAATGAACCTTGGACCTGTCAATCCCAATCGTGGAAAAGGTCCGAGGCACCCATGGGCAGGCATTCTTGCTCTTGCCGAGCTCTGGTCGGCTCAAAATTTTCCAGGAAGGACCCCGGTCTCTGTCGCGCGCTGCGCTGCGCGACAAGGTGAGCTTTCTAAACACAATAATCAACGCAATTGGGCGTCATAATTGTGCACTAGCAGTTTCGTAGCGCAGGTCGACGCCTGGTCGGAGCCTTAGCGTTTTCCCTGGGTGCCCTCATCAAAGCTCTCTGTCGCGCAGCGCAGCTGCGCGACAATGCTGGATTCTAAACTCAGTGATCAACGTAATTGGGCACCATTGTTGTGCACTAGCAGTTTCGTGGCGCATGTCGACCCCTAGTTGCAGGAGTAGCGTTTTCCATGGGCGCCCTCATCATGGGCTCTGACCCAATAGACCTTTGGGATCTGTGCTACCAAGACGTACGTGTCAGCAATGCATATGCTGTCCTGGTGAAGATCCTGGTCCCATCTCGTGCAAGTGACGTGTTGCAGCCTGTGGAGCGAGCCTTGGCAGGGCTCATTTTCCATGGCCTACGGCGCACTCACATGTTTGGTGTGAGGACGTTGCCCGAGGCTAAGAAAAAGGCAGCCAAGCAGGCTAGGGAGGCAGGCAGGCGTGCAGAAGAAATGGAGGTGAATACAGCATCCTTGACGCACATTGCTGGTTGGGCCACCAGCAGGATGGCAAAGGCAGGGTCTAGAGGGTCGCCCATGCGATTGCTTGCGGAAGAGCTCAAGGGCACCAGCCAGGTGAAGAGCTTCAGCACAGAGTGCTTCGATGAAGCTAGCACAAGTGCTGGAGCAGAGACCCCACTACTCAATGCCAAGCCGTGCGTTGTCAGCTTCTGCGAGGCCATGCATAAAGAGGTACTTGCCCTTGTGACCACTGATTCCTTGTTGTTGATGCGTGCGACTGCCATGCAGGTATGGGAGCAAGGACTAGAGTCCTGTACCTCCTTGTGGGACGCATGGTGTCGCATGTGGGACAAGGAGCTTACCTTTCCTTACAGTATCAGCGAGGGTAGCGAAGTACGGAGGACTGCCATGCTTCGGGAGCTACAAGGCCTTTTTGTGCAGCGCTACCTACACGCCATGGCGCGCGAGCTACTCTCTCTTTATGGGGCAAACAAGAAGGCGAGTGTGGACAAGGTGGCATTGTGTGATGAGCGGAAGTCAGACGCCATACAAGGCTCCAAGAAGATGGGCTCCAAGAAGAAGGGCTCCAAGAAAGCTGAGCCTCCTTCTACCCCCTCAGGCTTGGGGGAGCAGGTGGACCTTAAATGTAAGAGCAGCAGCTTCTAGGCAGCTTCTAGGCAGCTCCATGGGCCAGCCACTGGGCTGCATCCCACGATGTCGGCATTGCTAGAAAGCTGATTAGGTCAGCTTCAAGGCGCGTGAGCTTGGTTTAGGCTTGGCTGGATAGCAAGCCAGGGGAGCTGCCTAGAAGCTGCTATGTGTAGCCAAAAAGAAAAACAGTGGGGGTGGGGGGAGGGGAAGGGAGGGGGGGAATTCATTTCTTGTGTGTACCTTGCGAACGGGCGGTTTTTGTTTGTATGCTTTTGTGCACTCAAAGACCAATTCATTCATTCATTCATTCATTCATACCCAGAGATCTCTGTTCATAACATTGTAGTGGCCAAAGCCATAGATGGCTCATGAAAAGCCGTCGGGGTCTTCAGAATCGTACCGGCCTCCCATGAAAGAAAGGGTTTTTTGTTTTGTTTTGTGAATATGAATCAGGGCTACCCTTGAAAAGAAGTGTGCTGCAACTGCAGAATCTTGGCCATGCAACAGCGGGTGTACATTACAGTGGGTTGAGTAATGGCTACAAAATTGTTGAGCCTCCACCTAGTCCTCACATGCGGAAAAAACATTTAGTAGTAATTGATGGTAGATTGGAACGAGACATGCTAGTTTTTTATTCACCTGGTGTCACCATGAAGCGCTCGAAAAATGTTCTAGCCTCTTCAAAAGTCCAATAGAGATGGGGGGGGGGGGGGGGGGGGGGGGGGGGGAACTGCCAGCCATCAATACAAGCAAATTCTACAAGTCGGAGCCATTAGCACACAATCCACCCCAAGCCTTCCAACCAGAACCTGGCAGCCTAGTAAAGTAGATCAGAGGGGAGAACCGGGATAATTCTTGTGCTGTGGGGGCAAAATCCTGCCCTCTGATCCTGCCCATGTCCTGGGCCTCTGATCCTACCCATGTCAGCCAGAGATCTGATGTAAGCAGCCCAGCCCAGGTGAACGAATCCCCACCTGCCTGCCTCGAAGAAACACCCCTCTCTCTCGTTTGTTGCCCAAACCTGCCCCTCGAAAATCGAACCATGGGCTCAGCGCAGCTGCGGGCCACGGCTTCGCGCCCAAGTCCGCCTAGTAAGTCATGGCGAGAAGGGGCTAGCGATAGTCTTCTACCCCACCACCATCCACCCACCCACCCCACTTCCAGGTTCGAACTAAAGAGGATTGGGAGGCCAAGAAACGAGTAACTTGGGGGAAGAGAGTCGACTGTGATGGGGTTTCGAAATTGTCCTGGTTGCGCTCCAACCAGGGCAGAGACCAGGGGGGGTCAGCTCCGCGCACGCAATGACCATGCTAGGGTCTTCAACACCAAACCCCATTTTCTCTGGGTCTGGGCCGTCCCGTGGCATCCCTCTCTCTGGTTTCCCTCCATGGCATATATCTGTATGCATGTATGTATGTTACAGTCCAGGGGACGGCCAAATAGGCTAAAGGGACTTGCCCAACCGTGATATGAAGGGCTTAAAAAGAAAAAGCATTTATGATCTGAACCCCAAACAATCGTTTTACCGACGGGGGCCCTGACTTCGTGCTACAGTGATCATTTAATTCTACAACATAATTAAATCATCATCTCATCATAGGGGATTTACTCCCTGGTTTCCGTGGGTATGGGAACGGGTGAACGACAGTTTTGAGGGGGGGGGGGGGGGGGGGGGGCTGGTGTTCCAGCGGGGTGCCTGAGCGGGAACGGGAACGGGAACGGGAACGGGAACGGGAGAACCGGTCTATAACACGAGTGCACGACAGTTTTGAGAGGGGGGGGGGGGGGGGGGGGGGGGGGGGCTGGTGTTCAGCGGGGTGCCTGAGCGATCAGAAGTGTTTCTGGGCCTGAACTGGAACGGGAGAACCGGTCTATAACACGAGTGCACGACAATTTTGAGAGAGGGGGGGGGGGGGGGCTGGTGTTCCAGCGGGGTGCCTGAGCGATCAGAAGAGTTTCTGGGCCTGAACGGGAACGGGAGAACCGGTCTATAACATGAGTGAACGACAGTTTTGAGACGTAACTGTTCACAAAACTAAGTTTGATGGCCCAAAACCTGTATGTGCAAGGTAGCAGACCCTCCCAAATGTGAGTTTGGGGCGTGAAACATAACGTTTTGAGACGTAACTGTTCACAAAATCTACGTTTCATGGCCTAAAAACTGTGTGTGCAAGTTAACATACCCTCCAAAATGTGTGTGTTTTAGGGCGCGAAACATGACGATTTGAACACTGGGCAGGAGTAGAAGAAGTACGTGTGTGTGGCCAGCATTGCTACTGCTCCCCTGCTAATGCTCCATAGGCTTGGCTGGGGAGCTGCCTTGAAGCTGCTGCTGGTGGCTGAAAATAAAACCTATGCCCTGCTACTGCTCCATGGCATTCCCCAGATCATCATCGTCACCCTCTCCTTGGCTAGGCTTGTTACCCAAACCTCAAAACCTATGCCCCGCAACTGCTCCATGGCATCCCCTGATCATCATCGTCACCCTCTCCATGGCTTGGCTTGCTACCCAGCCAAGCCTATAGCAACGCAGTGCCTCTGAAATCATTCAAAAACATGTTTTGAATACTTTGAGATCTTACGGCTTAGCCCAGTGGCTGGCTCAGGAGCTGCCCTAAAGCTGCTGCTGGTAGCTGAAAGGAAAACCTATGCCCTGCTACCGCTTCATTATTGGTGGTTGGCCCAAGTGAAAGCAAGCCTTGCCTTGGCTTGGCTTCTTTGGCTTGGCTGTCCTTCTTTGCCTTGGTGGTTGGCCCCAGTGCCTTGGCTTGGCTTCTTTACCTTGCCTTGGCTTGGCTCCTTTGCCTTGGCTGTCCTTCTTTGCCTTGGTGGTTGGCCCCAGTGCCTTGGCTTGGCTTCTTTACCTTGCCTTGGCTTGGCTCCTTTGCCTTGGCTGTCCTTCTTTGCCTTGGTGGTTGGCCCCAGTGCCTTGGCTTGGCTTCTTTACCTTGCCTTGGCTTGGCTCCTTTGCCTTGGCTGTCCTTCTTTGCCTTGGTGGTTGGCCCCAGTGCCTTGGCTTGGCTTCATTACCTTGCCTTGGCTTGGCTCCTTTGCCTTGGCTGTCCTTCTTTGCCTTGGTGTTTAGCCCAAGTGAAAGCAAACGGGCTAACCCCCTCAACCTCACGCCTCGTAATAAAACGTACTATTTATTTATTTATCTACTGCTCCATGGCATCCTCCTGATCATCATCGTCACCCTCTCCTTGGCTTGGCTTGGCTTGCTGCCCAGCCAAGCCAAGGCTATGCCCTGCTATTGCTCCATGACATCCCCCTGATCATCGTCGTCACCCTCTCCTTGGCTTGGCTTGCTGCCCAGCCCAGTCAAGCCAAGGCTATGCCCTGCTATTGCTCCATGGCATCCCCTGATCATCATCGGCACCCTCTCCTTGGCTTGGCTTGCTACCCAGCTTGGCTTGGCTTGCTACCCTAGGCCCTGTTACTGCTCCATGGCATCACCCTGATCATCATCGTCACCCTCTCCATCCACGGTTGCGCGCCTCTTGTAGAATTCGGTGTAGTCCAGGCGATACAAGAGGAAGCGAACTTCGTCATGTGCCTGAAATCAAAGTGAAATCAAAGTGAGATTGTATTATATTGTATTATATCCAACTCTGTTATGTGCCTGAAATCAAAGTGAAATCAAAGTGAAATGAAAGTGAAATCAAAGTGAAATGGTATTATATTGTTTGATATCGAACTTCGTCATGTGCCTGAAATCAAAGTGGAAGCAAACTTCGTCATGTGTCTGAAATCGAAGTAAAATTAAAGTGAAATTAAAGTGAAATGGTATTATATCGAACTTGGTCATGTGCCTGGAATCAAAGTGAAATTGGGACACATGTCTAATATGAATCTATACATTAAATGTTTATTACATAATTTTTGGGACACAGATATTAGATGAGTTTCTTGAGTTTTTGAGGTTAGGCAAGTCCCTTTATCCTAGCCAGGGAACTACAAAGCGCGCACGGCAGCGCGATTTCGCGCACACTTTTTGAGCCCCACCGCGCGTTTCACGCAGTTTTTTCAACCCCCTATGGGCGCAGCGCGCAGTTTTTGCGCTTTTTGCACTACGAAGCGCTGACCAATTTGACGTTTGTGCGCTTTAAGCGCTGACCAATTTGGCAAGAAGTAGTATCCTGATCCTAGTAGGCTACCCCTGGACTGTAAACAAATTGAAAATTAGTACGAGCTGCCAAAGGACGTGAGATTGAAGGAACCCTCCCGTTTGCATGTACCGTACATATTGGAGAATGGCTACAATGTTGGGTTTATTTGGTTTCGCAGACCGCAACTGCGCCTGCGCTTGGTGTTGGCCCGTTGGTGCGCCCTTTCCTGCTCTGCCCCTACCTGTATAATGGTAGTATATAAATTAAAAGGCTGATATACAAGCAGCCTACCTGTGTAGGCAGTTGGCCAGTGAAGTCTTTCATGGCCCGTTGGTGCGCCTTGTCCTGCTCTGTCCCTACCTGTATAATACTTGTATAAATAAATACAAAATACATGCTTGAATACATATACACAATATATATGCTGATATAAATATACAATATGCTCCTACAGTGCTACTATAAATAAATACAACAATATACAGCTGATATACACCCTACCTGTGCAGGCAACACCCTACCTGTGCAAGCAGTTGGCCAATGAAGTTGTTCATGGCCCGTTAGTGCGCCCTGTCCAGCTCTGCCCCTACCTGTATAATGCTAGTATATAAAATAATTAAATAAATAAACAAATAAATAAATGCATACCTGTATAATGATCTGAATGTAAAAATATATACAGCTGATATGCAAACACCCTACCTGTGTAGGCAGTTGGCCAGTGAAGGTGTTGATGGCCCGTTGGTGCGCTTGTCCTGCTCTGTCCTTACCTATATAATGCTAGTATAAATAAATACAAAAATAAAAATATACGTGTATAATGCTTGTATACACAGTGTATGTGCATACATAGACAGCTGATATACAAACACCCTACCTGTGTAGGCAGTTGGCCAGTGAAGTTGTTCATGGCCCGTTGGTGCGCCTTGTCCAGCTCCTCCACCCTCCGAATGATAGCAGCAAGGTCCTCCACAGGGATCACGGCTTGGGCCTCCTCCCCACTCACGGTGCCCCACTGCCCCCTTCTTGTGCGCCCGTCGATTCGCTTCTTGTGGGAGAGAGTCTTCCGCTGGGCAGTTTGAACCTGTATTCAGTTGGGTATTGCTTAGCAGGTTGTTTTGCAGGCCTGTTGTTTTGTATTGAGACTTGTATGGGCCTCCTCCCCACTCACGGTGCCCCACTGACCCCTTCTTGTGCGCCCGTCGATTCGCTTCTTGTGGGAGAGAGTCTTCCGCTGGGCAGTTTGAACCTGTATTCAGTTGGGTATTGCTTAGCAGGTTGTTTTGCAGGCCTATTGTTTTGTATTGACACTTGTATGGGCCTCCTCCCCACTCACTGTGCCCCACTGACCCGCTCTAGTTCGCCCGTCGATTCGCTTCTTGTGGGAGAGAGTCTTCCGCTGGGCGGTTTGAACCTGTATAAATAAATAAATATATATTGCGCCTTGTATCGAGGCTTGAGGTTGCGGATTTTAGCCTGTTTGCTTGCACTGGGGCCAACCACCATGATATTGCGCCAACCACCATCAACACACTTCTTGTGGGAGAGAGTCTTCTGCTGGGCGGTTTGAACCTGCATTCATTTGGGTATTGTTTTGTAGGGATCGGCTATGTTAATAAATGTTAGTTAATAACCAAGATTAGTTAACATTAACTAATGTTAGACGGCGG
>JACBWV010000364.1:3333902-3338459 GCA_013435795.1 Chlamydomonas sp. ICE-L
GAACATGTAACAAGGAAATGTAACAACAACATAAGACCCTTTGCCGACTGGATTTCAAGTCTGAGCTTGAGGCAGTCAAAGCCATAGACTCCTTTGCCAAGTTAGTGTTGCCATGTTTTTCTGAGACCCACTTTAAGGGGGGAAATTACATTTGCCAATACTTAATCTTGCCAATAATTAAGGCGCATACGGTACACACACCACACACACACAGAACAAACACCACACACCCTTACAAGCTCATTGAAGCGGCGCACAGTTCCCAGGAGGCCCAGCATGTTTGAGACCCCCCCCCCCCCCCCCCCCCCCCCCTTCCCACACACACACACAACAAACACACCTCACACAAATTACACACCCTTACAAGCTCATTGAAGCGACGCACAGTACCCAGGAGTACATAAAAAATTCCAACTTGGATCCCTCGTACTCACTGCCCGGAAAGAAGCCTTTATTTGTACCCCACTACACCCACCCACCCACTTACCAGCTCATTGAAGCGGCGCACAGTACCCAGGAGGCGAGCATGTTGGAGCCCCCCCCCCCCCCCTCCCCCCCCCCACACACACCACCCACTTACCAGCTTCATTGAAGCGGCGCACAGGACCCATCCCATGCCAGCATGTTGGAGATAGCTCACCTCCCTCCCTCCCCCCCCCCACACCCACACACACTTACACTCATGAGCGGCGCACAGTCCCCCCAGCAGGGCCCAGCATGTTAGAGACCCCCCACCCCACCCCCCCACCCACCACCACCACCACCACCACACCGCACACACACACCACAGCTCATTGAAGCTGCTGCTCAGTCCGTCCCCATCAGTCCCGGCATGTTTGAGCCCGCCCCCCCTCCCACCACCACCACCACACCACACACAACACCCTTACTAGCTCTTTTGAGCGGCGCATAGCCCCCGCAGGCCGACATGTTCTAGACCCCCCCCCCCCCCCCCCCCCCCCCCCCCCCCGCCCCCCCCCCCCCCCACACACACAACAACACACCACGACCCTAACCACCCACACTTACCAGCTCATTGAAGCGGCGCACAGTACCCAGCAGGCCCAGCATGTTGGAGAATAGCTCCCCTAGCGTCTTCCTCAAGCCTTCTGACTGCTCATCTAGTAAGGACTGGAAGAGAAAGGAGTGTGGGGTGTGTGGGCGTGGGCGTGTGTGTGGAGGCTGTGGGTGTGTGAGGCGTGTGTGTGGGTGTGGGCGTGGAGGGTGTTGGTGTGTGGGCGTGGGTGCGGATGTGGGCATGGTGTGGTGTGTGTAGTGTGTGTGTGTGTGTGTGTGTGTGTGGGTGGGGGGGGGGGGGGGGGTGGAGGGGGGTTAGTGTGTTGTGTGGAGGGTGATAGTACACCTGTAAGAAACGAAGAGAAAAGAGTGTGGGGGTGTGGCTGGCGTGGTGTGTGTGGGGGGGAGGGTGTTGTGTGTTGGCGTGGTGCGGATGTGGGCAATGGTGTTTGTGTCGTGGGTTGTTTGTTAGGTGTGTTGTGTGTGTGATGTGGTGTGTGTTGGGGGGGGGGGGTTGTGGCGGGTGCCCTTCGCCTCTCTTTCGGACTCGGCGAGTCCGGCGTGTGGGGTTTGTGGGCGTGGCGTTTTGTGTGGAGGCCTGTGGGTGTGTGGAGGCTGTTTGTGTGTGCTTCGTGGGTGGGTGGGTGTGGCGGGTGTTATGGTTGTTGTGGCGTGGGTGGAGATGTGGGCATGGTTGTGTGTGTGTGGTATGTGTGTTGTGTGTGGGGGGCGTGGAGTTTGTGTATGTGGATTGTAAACAGTAGCATCTAGTAAGGACGAAGAGAAAGGAGTGTTGGGAGGTTGGAATCAGGATAGGGGGCTGTGATTGGATGTGGTGTATGTGTTGGGAGGGGGGGGGAAGGGGGGGGGGGGTGAAGGGTTGATACCCTAATACGGGGGATGTGGAGTGTTGTTTGGTGTGGTGTGTTTTGGTGGGTGGTGGTGTGTGTTTTTGTGGTGTGTGTGTGTGTTTGGTGTGTGGGGTGGGGGGGGTAAGTAGCATCTAGTATGACTGGAAGAGAAATATTGTGGGAAGGTTGATTTATGTGTTGGGGAGGGGGGGAGGGGGGTGGGGGATTACCTTTTTGTACCAGGATACGTGTGGGGATGTGAGTGTGTGTGTGTTGTTGTGTTGGTGGTGTGTGTGTGTGTGTGTGTGTGTTAGTGTGTTGTGTGTGTGGGGGGGGGGGGGGGGACGTCGCATCCTCGTCTCCTGCCTGGCCGCGCCGGCTTGTGTGGGCCGGGTTGCTTTTCGGCTCGGGGGCCTGTGCCGGTGTGCAGTTGTGTGTGTGTGGTGTGTGTGTAGTTGTGTGTGCGGTGGTGTGTCCGGCGTGTGTGGGAAGTGTTTCCGCGGGGTTGTGCGTGTGGTGGTCTGGTTTGTGTGTGTCGTTTGTGGCTATGGTGGTTGTCGTTCGTGTGTGTGGGAGTTTGGGGGGAGTGGGTGTAGGTGTGGAGGCTGTGGGTGTGGGGGGATTGGTCGTGGGTGTGGAGGCTGTGGGTGTGTGGGATGTGGGCATGGTGTGGGAGTGGGGTGGTGGTTATGTAGGTACATAGATAAGTACACATCTAGGTGCACATACACACTCAGGGCCTCTAAACACTCTGTATGTTTTCAAGATAATGCGTGTGTGCAATTATTGGTATGTGGATATGCACACAAGTAGGTCGGTGGGTCCGTAGGTCGGTCGGTAGATAGGTAGGTAGGTAGGTAGGTAGGTAGGTGGATAGATAGGTAGGTAGGTAGATAGGTAGGTAGGTAGGTAGGTGGATAGGTAGGTAGGTAGGTAGGTAGGTAGGTAGGTAGGTAGGTAGGTAGATAGGTAGGTAGGTAGGTAGGTCAGTAGGTCGGTAGGCCGGTAGATACCGGTATGTAGGAAGTTGGGTAGGTAGGCAGGTCGGTCGGTCGGTCGGGAGGGGTCTCTCCTATTTTCTATGTGGCCGTTGGTTAGATCGTCGGTCGCTCTCATCTGTCGGTCGGTAGGCTCTGTACGGTCGGTAGGTAATAGGTAAATGCCGGTATGTCTAAGTTGGTCAGTAGGGCAGTACGTACGGTAGGAGGTAGTGGACTGGTAGGAAGTTGGTTATTCAGGTAGGGTAGGTAGGGTAACATAGGTAGGTAGATGATAGATATGTCGGTAGGTAGTAGACGGTAGGTAGGTGGGTAGGGTGGTTGATATGTGGTAGGTAGGTGGTAAATAGTAGATAGGTAGATAGTACATAGGTAGATAGGTAAGGTAGAGGTAAGATGGGTAAGGTAGTAGGTAGGTAGGTAGGGAGTCGTACGGTAGGTAGGTTCAGTAGATGGTTAGATAGGTAAGTAGATAGTAGGTACATAGGTGGTTATGTAGTAGATGGGTAGGTAGGTAGGTAGGTAGGTAGCAAGGTGATGGTAGGTAGGTAGATAGGTAGGTAGGTAATGATAGGTAGGTAGGTGGAGTTGGTAGGTAGGTAGATAGATATAGAGGTTAGGTAGGTTCGGCTCGGTCCGCTCGGTCGGCCGTACCGTCTTTCCCTCGGTCTCTGGGTCGTCGCTCGGTCGGTCTGTCACTTCGGTTCGCTTCGGTCCCCTCCGGGCCTTCCCCTTTCTCCGGCTGTTGTCGCGTCCTGCGTGTGCGCCTTGCTCGTTCCTCCCGCTCCCCTGACCCGCTGCGGCGCGCCTGTTGCCCTCCTGTTGCCGTTCTGCCGCGCCTCCGTTTGTTCGCCCCCTTCCCCCTGTTTGTCCTCCGCCTCCCCCTGTGTCCCGCCCTCCCCTTCGCTTAGTTGCACCCCCTGGTGCGTTCTGCCTCTTCTCGTGTTGTTCCCCCCCCCTCACCCTCCCCCCTCCCCCCCCTTGTTTCCTCCCCCTCCCCGTTTTTTCCTCCCCTCCTCCTAGCCCCCCCTCCCCTCCGCCTGCCAAACAAGAGCATGCCAAGACAATAAGCATGCAATCCAATAACATCCAATACAATAAGCAGGCCAATACCATAGCATGCCAATACCCAATAACATGCGCAGGATCCCGGTTCAGCGAAGAGGTCACTGGTTAATCAGATGCTGGACGGAAGAAGGCTGGGGTTCGAATCCTAGGTGCGCTTTAGTGTTCGCCCGGCAACTGCCCCTGGGAGCACTGTCCAGTAAAGTAGGCACCTGTTCTCGAACCGCCGTAAGACAAACTTTCCTTAATAGACCACGCCCCACCAAGCGTTATCATTACTTTTGGTTGCTCATATTTACAATATCTCACGGAGATTTGGGGCAATAATAATAACATTATTATAATAATAATCAATGAATCATGTTACCGTATAATCATATTACAACACAATAATATAATAATATAAAGAATAATAAGGATAATCCTGGTTCTCGGGTGAATCACTGAAATAGACTAGTCCGAATCATGGTAACAAACAATCAGTATATAACCAGCAACAACTATATTAACGATTAGAATAAGCATTTAATCATCGGTGAATATATAATAATACTTAAATCATCTATAATAATCATTATTACCAAAAAGATAATAATAAAAAGTACATCATTAAATAATATAAAATA
>JACBWV010000364.1:3346362-3387542 GCA_013435795.1 Chlamydomonas sp. ICE-L
TGCACGTCCATTGCAACCTCCCCCTTGCACGTATTGCTTTGTACAGCCTACACCCGTTACAATCAGCATACATGCCTGTCATGCAACCTGCTTTCACGTATCTTGTTACCGCCTACACCCATTACAATGCAGCATACGTGTACTGTCATTCAACCGCTTGAACGTATGCTTGTACAGCCTACCCCAGTACAATCAGCATACGTGGACTGTCATCCACCTGCTTGCACTATGGTCTTGTACGCCTACAGGGGCGGCCTTACCAGATGCACCTACGACTGTCCATGCACCTGCTTGCATTTATGCTTGTTACAGCCACACCCATTACCATTGCAGCCTACGTGTACTGTCCATGCAAACTGCGGCACGTATGCTTGTACGCCTCCACCAGTACAATGCAGCATCCGGTACTGTCAGCACTGCTTGCACTTTTCTTGTACAGCCACACCCCGTACAATGCCAGCAACGTGTACTTCATGCAACCTGCTTGCACACACTGTATGCTGCATGGTATGGGGTAGGCTGTACAAGCATACGGCAACAGGTTGCCATGACAGTGCATGTTGCTGCATTGTACTGGGTGTAGCTGAACAAGAATACGTGCAAGGCAGGTTGCATGACCGTAACGTATGCTGCATTGTACTGGTGTAGGATGCTACAGCATAAATGCAGCAGGTTGCATGAAGTTACACGTATGACCGATTGTTACTGGGTGTAGAGCCTCGTACAAGCTACGTGCCAAGCCGGTTGCATGACAGTACACGTATGCTGCATTGTACTGGGTGTAGGCTGTACAAGCATACGTGCAAGCAGTTTGCTGACACGTACACGTGCTGAATTGTACTGGGTGTAGGCCTGTACAAGCATCTGCAGCAGGATGCATGACAAGCTACAAGTATGCTGCATTGTACTGGGTGTAGGCTGTACAAGCATACGTGCAAGCAGGTTGCATGACAGTACACGTATGCTGCATTGTACTGGGTGTAGGCTGTACAAGCATACGTGCAAGCAGGTTGCATGACAGTACACGTATGCTGCATTGTACTGGGTGTAGGCTGTACAAGCATACGTGCAAGCAGGTTGCATGACAGTACACGTATGCTGCCATGATTGTACTGGGTGTAGGCTGTACAAGCATACGTGCAAGCAGGTTGCATGAAGTAACGTATGCTGACTGTACTGGTTGTCGGGATGGACAAGCATACGTGCGAGCACGGCTGCATGACATTACAGTATGAATGAATTGTACTGGGTGTAGCTGTACATCGACCTAGTGCAAGCCAGGATGCATGACAGTACACGTATGCTAGATTGTACAGTTATTCAGTCTTGCAGAGTGCGTCCTGCATTGTACTGTTATTCAGTATTGCAGAGTGTGTCCTGCATTGTACTGTTATTCAGTATTGCAGAGTGTGTCCTGCATTGTACTGTTATTCAGTATTGCAGAGTGTGTACTGCACTGTTCTGCTATTCAGTATTGCAGATGTTGTCCTGAATTGTACTGTTATTCAGTCTTGCATAGAGTGTACTGCATTGTACTGTTATCCAGTCTTGCATAGAGTGTGCTGCATTGTACTGCTTTTTGGTCTTGCATAGAGTTTGTGACCACCTGGGTAATGCTGGGCCTAGGAAGGTGGAACGCAGGCCATATACTTATAATAAAAAGGTAGCTGAATGCAACTAGAAGTGGGCTGGATTTGTTTAAGTAGATTGTGTCTAACCAATGGGGCATGCTTGGACTGTGAAGGTGGGATGTAGGCTGTATTATAAATAATGAGTACGCCTTATTGAGTCGTGAGGTTGAGGGGGCCAACCCGTTTGCTTGCACTGGGGCCAACCACCAATAGGCTGTACAGTTAAACTAGAATGTAGGCTGAATTGTACTGCAAGTAGGCTGGATTTGTAGTAGAAGTAGATTGTGTGTAGGCAATGGGGCATGTTGGGCCCTGGATGGTGGGATGTAGGCTGCGCAGTAAACACAGCGGGACTGAACTCTTGAAAGCAGTGATTCGTCCCATGCTGCTGATTTTTTTTACGGTAAGCGCGCTGCTGCTGATGATGATGATGATGATGCTGCTGCTGTCATGTGCCACCGTGGGGCACCGGAAGGGCTTTGCGGAGCTTTCTGTACTTGCCTGTAGGCGTGATTCAAGCCGGTTCGGGATCATTGCCACTTGGGGCGAGCCTGTCGTGTTCGTTTGTTGCTAGTACAGATTGGGAGCCTTATTTTCGCGCTAAGGGAAGTATGCACGGTGGATAACTGGGTCGGTTAGCTCTTAGATTGACGGAATGTGCATACCTGGCGGTGGCCATATCACAGCATCAGGCACAGCATCACTGATTCTGCCGGTCGGGCCCAGCCCCCCCGAGGGGACCCCTCAAGCCAAGATATGTTGGCTCCAACTTTTCCAGTAACTCCTCGGCGGCCAAAAGCAAACGCGAAGCAGTTCCCGGAGTTTTAATGTGGGTTTCACCACCTGCAGGATCACAGGATGCCGAACCGCGCCACCACCCCACCACCCCACCACCACCCGCCACCCGCCACCCGCCACCCGCCACCCCGCACGACATGGATCGCCCTCTCTCCTTGGTCTTGAAGCAACCGGCGCGACGCCAAGCAGCATTTATAATAAGGACTTTGACATCAACATGGAGTATCTGGCAGCGCGATGCTCAGGTGTAACAATTGGGGAGGCAAACACATCAAGTATCTGGCAGCGCGATGCTCAGGTGTAACATTTAAAAACAAAAGTATCGGGCTGCAACAGCCAAGCCTAACCGACAGTACGACCTAGATGACCCCGATCTCTTTCTGCGCAGGACCCGTGCGAAACAGGTCTTTCGAACTGTTTATTGCTGCGGAATTGCGGAAACATGGGTCATGCGCACCGCACAGGCAGAACGGACCAGGCTGCTCCACGATAATATCTGCCAAGCCCGCCACCTGGGCGAATCTGCCAACGTGGCGGAATCAGGACTCCTAGTGTGGCGCAGGCCAGGTGAGGGTGGTGTGGTGTGGTGTGTCGAATCTATCTCGTACCTTTTTGAATCGAAGCCAGGTGACCTGGCCACATGGCTACTCGTGGCCTGGGCCTGGGCAGTGGCCACCTGGTACCCTGATGAGTGGTGACCTGCGCGATGCTCAAGCCAAGCAACTGATTATCTGAACTCCGTAATCATTAAGTTTCAGGCAGCGCCATGCTCAAGCCAAGCATCTGAAACCCGTAAACTTAAAGTATCAGGCGATCGCGAATTCGCGATGCTCAAGCCAAGGAATATGAAATCCGTAAACGTTTCCCACACCTGGTACCGCGAATGGCCAAAATGTAATGTCATGCATGCTCGATAAATCGTGCTTATTATACTCGCTGGCGCCAGGGCTGCATTGATGCATTCCATTCCATGCTTCCATTCGGGGCTGTTGAATTATTCAAGCGTCCTTCGAAATCTACATTTGATTACGATTATTTCCACTTTCTACGTTTATTCTCAAGTTTACACTATATTACCAAATAGGATGATAATTTACTAGTGCGATTCTGATCGCATTTTTGAATAAAAGGAATCTGAATTCATAAGCAGCTTCATGCTAGAGACTTTATAAACCAATTCAGGTTCAATTTTCAGTTTCTCATAAATATCTTTTCGCTTTTCTTGTATAAAGGGCATTCTGACAATGAAATATGAAAAACATTTCATCTTCTACCACTCTTCTGTCATCAAACACAATATCAAAGCACCAGAACCAGAACTAGAGGTACTCCTATCTGATTCAACAATCAAATTGTGAGCTCGAAGATGTGTCTTACTTAGACTCTTAGTCCTACGCCACCAAAACAGTGGTTGAGAGGGTTTGTTTGTCCTCGACACCCCCCTGATGTAATGGGTTGTTTTTGCTTTGTGGGTGCTTTTTCTTTTTGTTTAAAGCACAGAGTCTCATACACCCTCGCGGTGTCAAGTAGACTTTTGCATGTAATGCAATGTAAGTCTTGCTATGCATCTAATATCACGCCTTATATAATCGTAAAATCTATCATTAAAGCACGAACTTAGGGCTTCCAGCAGTAAAACAATTGTTTGGGGTTCAGCTCATCAGATTTTGTTCGTCCAAGCCCCCCTTTTTTACACGGGAGGTACGTTTTTTTTTTCCCTTTTTTTTCCAAAAAGCCTATTAGGTACCCCGGACTGTACAACATAAATCAATGGGCCCCGTGTGCTCACACCTGCTGTGCTGGCTATGAGTAGGTGCGGGAGGGTTCGCGCTATTGAAGATGAAGCGGGATAGATGATGGGATGTGCGGCAGCCGGCGAGCGCCGGAGAGGGGGGGTGGTGAGGCGGCTTCGGTGTGTGTGTGGGGTGTGGTGGTGGGGGGGGGGGGGGGGGAAGATGAGAGAGAGAGACGAGAGAGAGAGAGAGAGCGAGGAGAGAGGAGAGAGCGGAGGAGCGAGGCGCGGGCGAGAGGAGAGAGAGAGAGAGAGAGAGAGAGAGAGAGAGAGAGAGAGATAGAGAGAGAGAGAGAGAGAGAGAGAGAGAGAGAGAGATAGAGAGAGAGAGAGAGAGAGAGAGAGAGAGAGAGAGAGAGAGGAGAGAGAGAGAGAGAGAGAGGAGAGAGAGAGAGAGAGAGCGGTATAGGCAGGCGGGGCGTTCGAATTCTTTGTTGCACACGACGCTTCCAAACCGATTCAACGCGCAAAACAATCGCCTGCCAATCCCACAGGACAACGCTTGAAAGTTGCGATTTTTCATTTTCAAATGATCTAACACCTCTTCGTCAACTTTGTCCAAATTCTCGTCGCTGCGCGCTTCTTAGTTACGAGCTTAGCCATCCTATGCGCTAAGCTCCCCCTTCTAACTGCTATCCAGCTCCAGCATCATGGCGCTGGACGACAAATCGTCGCTGCTTTTCAAACTAGTAGACCATGCGTTCTCCAACACCAACTCTCCTGAATCAGTTCGCAGCACTGCTGTCTCCCAGTCCTTCAGGTACTCCTACTAGAAGAGTTCACGCACCCTGACGATGCATCTTCCATTTCAAGGGGGATGCGCAGCAGCACGTCGCCCCAACCCTGCCAAAATCCCGCAAAACCACGACACGAGAGAATAGCAATAAACCCCGGGATAGGAGCCATCGAATCCTGGTCTTTTTATCTCAACCCATTGCTTGAGATCGAATCTGGTTAAATGGCTTCATTCTTGGCGATGCTTGCCATCACTAATGTCCACAACAACTTTAACCAATGGGTGTCAATGGTTTCCAGCCAATTCTCCTCAGGCAGTCAACACCCTGGGAACACCTTTACTAACAGATACTTAGAGAGCTTAGTACAATAAAATGGCCACGGTTTTTTGTCCTAGACAGTCCCTAAAAACGATAATCTGGTACTGTCTCTCTCTCTCATCTATACACGAGCATGGCCCAGACTGGCATTCATGTGTACATACAGACATGCACGTACACATGCACAGACTACCATGCACATACACGTACATATACATATACTAGCTGACATGCACATACAATCACACACACACACACATATATAATGTCATGCACATACACATACACATACATGGACACGTACACATACACACAGCCTGCATGCACACACACATATCTAATTCCTTGCACATACACATACATGGACACATACACGTACACACACACAGCCTGCATGCACCCACATAAAGATTGTCCTGCACATGCACATAAATGGACACGTACACCGACTGGCTTACACACACACGGCCTGCATGCACACTTATATACCAAGTATGACATACGCATGTGTACCAGTACAAGCGGGGCCAGTCTGGCACCCATCTACATGCACCCTCATGCTCACTGATGTATCCACGTGCACGCACATGCACATGTACATACACCCTAATGCACCGAACTGAACTTAAATGCGCCCTCATCCACCCTAATGTACAACCTTGTGCACCTGTATCCGCACGTGTACCAGTACAAGCTACGCCAGCCTGGCACCCATCTACATGCGCCCTCAGCCACCCTAATGTACACCCCCTTGCACCTGTATCCGCATGTGTACCAGTGCAAGCTGCGCCAGTCTGGCACCCATCTACATGCACCCTCATGCACACTGATGTGCCAAACACAACACACAATGACGTTCCTGACCAATGCATTCCTTCGATTCTGAAAAGAAGACCCCCCCCCCCCCCCCCCCCCCCCCCCACCCCCCCCCCCCCGCCCACTCCCCCCTTAAACACACAGACACACACAAGTAGTGGTATGGGCTTGTTTTGGGTCAACACCGGCCAGCCTATGGCAATGCAGTGTATTGTACTGAACCTGTACATGCTCCTCTATCTTTTTACCCGCAGCTATGTAGTCAAGCTTCTGATCAGTAACTTTGTCTCACACATACACACACACACTCACACACACACACACAAATTGTGATATGGGCTTGGTTTGGGTCAACACTGTCCAGCCTATGGCAATGCAGTGTTTTGTACTGAACCTGTACATGCTCTTCTATCTTTTTACCCGCAGCTATGTAGTCAAGCTTCTGAGCAGTAACTTTGTCTCAAACACACACACACACACACTCTCACACACACACACACACACACACACACACACACAAATTGTGATATGGGCTTGGTTTGTGTCAACACCGGCCAGCCTATGGCAATGCTGTGTGTTGTACTGAACCTGTACATGCTCCTCTATCTTTTGACCCCAGCAGCTATGTAGTCACATATACCGAGTCTGAAATACACATACACTGACGAATATACACAAACTCGCACACAGACAAGCAGACATGCATGCAGACATAAACAGACTGACATGCACATGCATATACACCTACTCGCACCATACACACCGAACCTCAACCATAAGCTGCTAATGCGCAGCTATGTAGTCAAGCTTCTGAGCACTGACATGCACATGCATATACACTTACACACACCATACACAGTGAACCTCAACCTTGCTGACGAGCAGCTATGTAGTCAAGCTTCTGAGCACTGACATGCACATGCATATACACTTACACACACCATACACACTGAACCTCAACCTTGCTGATGAGCAGCTATGTAGTCAAGCTTCTGAGCAGTAACTTTGTCTCACACATACACACGCACACACTCACACACACACACACACAAATTGTGATATGGGCTTGGTTTGGGTCAACACTGTCCAGCCTATGGCAATGCAGTGTTTTGTACTGAACCTGTACGTGCTCTTCTATCTTTTTACCCGCAGCTATGTAGTCAAGCTTCTGAGCAGTAACTTTGTTTCGGCTGTGGCTGACACATGCATACACACATACGCACACCATACACCATACACACTGAAACTCGACCTCAACCTCAACCTGCTGATCCGCAGCTATGTAGTCAAGCTTCTGAACAGTAACTTTGTTTCGGCTGTGGCTAACACATGCATATACACATACGCACACCATACAAACTGAACCTCAACCTTCACCTGCTGATGCGCAGCTATGTAGTCAAGCTTCTGAGCACTGACATGCACATGCATATACACTTACACACACCATACACACTGAACCTCAACCTGTACCTGCTGACCCGCAGCTATTCAGTCAAACTTCTGAGCAGTAACTTTGTTTCGGCTGTGGCTGACACATGCATATACACCTACACACACCATACACACTGAACCTCAACCTTAACCTGCTGATGCGCACCTATGTAGTCAAGCTTCTGAAACACACCCAAACAACCACCCTCCACCCACCCAACCCAACCCACCCGCCAACCCAACCTAACCATCCCACCTCACAGACACCTTGGAGTTATTGAAGGCACACTCAAACAACCACCCTCTCACCCACCCACCCACCCACCCACCTAACCTGCAGCTATGTAGTCAAGCTTCTGAGCAGTAACTTTGTTTCGGCTGTGGCAGATGAGCAATCCATAGTACAAGCAGCAAGACAGGATCTGGAACTGCGTGGTCAGACCCAGCAAGCAGCAAAGTAATGGCAGTGTCTGGGAGAGAGGATTGTTGGTGACGATTTGATGCTTGTGTTGTTGTATTGATGGTGTGCTGTGTTGTATTGATGACGTGTTGTGTTGTGTTGTGTTGTATTGATGATGTGTTGTGTTGTATTGATGACGTGTTGTGTTGTGTCGTATTGATGATGTGTTGTGTTGTATTGTATTGATAATGTGTTGTGTTGTTTCGATGATGTATGACGCAGCAAGCAGCAAAGCAATGGCCACATCTGGGAGTGTGTAGTGTTGATAATGTCGTTATTTGTTTTATGCATGTTGTGATGTGCAAGCAAAATAGGTCCTGGTGCTACTGCCTGTCCCATCCCATCCCATCCAATCTTCCCATTCTATATCATCCATCCTACCACCCAACATTCACCCATGTATAATCCAATCAAATCCAGTCCTGTCCCATCCCATCCCATCCTATCCCATCCTATCCCACCCCACCCCACCCCATCCCATCCCATCCCATCCCATCCCATCCCATCCCATCCCATCCCATCCCATCCAATATTCCCATTCTATATCATCCATCCCACCCCTCTACATTCACCCATGTATAATCCAATCAAATCCAGTCTTGTCCCATCCCATCCCATCCCATTCCATCCCATCCTATCCCATCCCATCCCATCCCATCCCATCCCATCCCATCCCATCCCATCCCATCCCATCCCATCCCATCCCATCTAATATTCCCATTCTATATCATCCATCCCACCCCTCTACATTCACCCATGTATAATTCAATCAAATCCAGTCTTGTCCCATCCACCCCATCCCATCCAATCCCATCCCATCCCATCCCTTATCCCCATTCCATATCATCCATCTCCCCACATTCCATTCACCCCATATCCAATCCAATCCAATCCATCCCATCCCATCCAATATTCCCATTCCATCCCATCCCATCCCATCCCATCCCATCCCATCCCATCCCATCCCATCCCATCCCAGTCCATTCACCCCATGTCCAATCAAATCCGATCAAATCAAATCCAATCCAGGCTTATCCAATCCATCCCATCCCATCCCACTCCCTTCACCCCATATCCAATCCAATCCAATCCAATACAACCAATCCAATCCAATCCAGGCGTATCCAATCCATCCCATCCCATCCCATCCCATTCCATCTCATCTCATCCCATCCCATCCCATCCCATCCCATCCCATCCCATCCCATCCCATCCTAATCCCTTCACCCCATATCCAATCCAATCCAGTCCAATCCAATCCAATCCATTCCATTCCATTCCATCCCATCCAATATCCCCATTCCATATCATCCATCCCACCCCACTCCATTCATCCCAAATCTAATCCAATCCAATCCAATGCAATCCAATCCAATCCAGGCTTATCCAATCCAATCCGATCCAATCTAATCCAATCCATTCCATCATATCCCATTCCATTCCGTCCCATCCAATATCCCCATTCCATATCATCCATCCCACCCCACTCCATTCATCCCAAATCTAATCCCATCCCATCCAATGCAATCCAATCCAAATACCGTGCTGCAGGTTGCTTGACTACCACCAACGCCTGGTCACTAATGCTGTCTTAGATACCAAAGTTAGGTGGGGTCTGCTGCGACTTCTGGGGTTGGTGGCTCAAGATGTAAACAAACCAGGAGGGGGTAATCCAACACTGCTTGCTGGTCTCACCCAGGTAGGTTTGTTTGCTTACATCATCTTTTGCTTACATCATCCATCAGCCTTTCGGCTGTTCTACATACTATAGTTAGGCGGGGTCTGCTGTGACTGCTGAGGTTGGTGGCTCAAAGGAAACCACCAGGAGGGGGTACCCCACACGGGCTGGCTTGTCTCACCCATGGTTTGTTTGCTTACATCATCTTTCTTACATCTCTGAATCAACCTTTCGGCTGTCCTACATACTATAGTTAGGTGGGGTCTGCTGTACTACGCTGAGGATTGGTGCTCAAGGTGGAACACCCAGGGAGGGGGGCCACCAACACTGCTTGCTGGTCTCACCCAGGTAGGTTGGTTCGCTTACATCATCTTTTGCTTACATCATCTATCAGCCTTTCGGCTGTCCTACATACTATAGTTAGTTGGGGTCTGCTGCGACTGCTGAGGTTGGTGTCTCAATCGCTCAAGATGGGAACCAACCAGGAGGGGGCAATCCAAGACTGCTTGCTGGTCTCACCCAGGTAGGTTGGTTTGCTTTCATCATCTATCAACCTTTCGGCTGTCCTACATACTATAGTTAGGTGGGGTCTGCTGTGACTGCTGAGGTGGGTGGCTCAAGGTGGGAACCAACCCGGAGGGGGCAATCCAAGACTGCTTGCTGGTCTCACCCCGGTAGGTTGGTTTGCTTTCATCATCTATTCAGACCTTCGGCTGGGCGGTCCTAATCCCTAACGTAAGGTGGGGTCGCAAAATGGCCTGCACTGCGTGAGGTTGGTTGCTCAAGATGGGAACCGAACAGGAAGGGGTAACCCAACACTGCTTGCTGGTCTTACCCAGGTAGATTTGTTTACTTACATCATCTTTTGCTTAAATCATCTATCAACCTTTCGGCTGTCCTACATACTATAGTTAGTGGGTCTGTGTGACTGCATGAGTTGGTGGGCTCAGATTGGAAACCGACCGGAGGGGTAAAAACCCAACACTGCTTGCTGGTCTCACCCAGGTAGGTTGGTTTGCTTACATCATCTATTGGTCTTCGGACTTTCCTAGATCCTATAGTTAGGTGGGGTCTGCTGCGACTGCTGAGGTTGGTGGCTCAAGATGGGAACCGACCAGGAGGGAGTAACCCAACACTACTTGCTGGTCTTACCCAGGTAGGTCCGTTTGCTTACATCATCTTTTGCTAACATTATCTATTGACCTTCGGACTGTCCTAGATACTATAGTAAGGTGGGGTCTGCTGTGACTGCTGAGGTTGGTGGCTCAAGATGTGAACAAACCAGGAGAGGGTAACCCAACACTGCTTGCTGGTCTTACCCAGGTAGGTTGGTTTGCTTACATCATCTTTTGCTTACATCATCCATCCATCCATCCATCCATACCCCCCCCCCCCACCCCCCCCCCCCCCCCCCCCCCCCCCCCCCCCCCCCCCGCCCCTCTCTTTCTCCCCCTCCTCCCCCTCACCTACACCCCCTCCCCCCCCCCCCCCCCCCCCTCCCCACTTACCCCCTCTACCTACAACCCCCTTCATCCCGCCAGCCCCCCTTTTGCCCCCCAACCCCCCCCCACCCTTCACCCCCCCCCCTCATCCACCCCCCCTTGCCCTCCCCCCCCACCGCCCCCACCATGCCCCACCCACCCCGCCCCCCCAACCTGCACCCCCATCCCTCCAGATTAGGACAACTGCAGTTACCTTCCTGTCATCCACCCCTCACTCACCTCAACCCCCCCCCCCACCCCCCCCCCTCATTCACCCCTCATTCAAATCAGACCCCTTCACCCCCCCCTGCCCCCCCCCGCCCCCCTCCCCCACCCCCCCTTTTCCCCCCCCTTTCCCCACCCTTCCCCCCCCCTTTCCTCCCCCGTTACAGATTGGAGGGACACCAGTGGAAGTTGCTGTCATCCACCCCCACCAACAATTCAGCTGGGTCAGGCTAGCAACAGCTCGACTGAGTCTTCCCAGCAGCAGTTACACAGTATATACCCATCCTCATGAGATCACTATCGAAGTACCCCAACGCGGTTACGTATTATACTGGTAGCAGCACTACACTGTATTGTGCCCCTCATCAATAGACGGCTCACTATCAGCAGGCCCCTCAATTGCGGTACGTATACTGGTAGCAGCAGTACACTGTATCGTGCCCCTCCTAAATAGACGGCTCACTATCAGCAGGCCCCTCAATCGCGGTACGTATACTGGTAGCAGCACTACACTGTATCGTGCCCCTCATAAATAGACGGCTCACTATCAGCGGGACCCTCAATCGCGCGTGGGGGTACGTTAACTGGTTGCAGAGTACACGTTCGTGCCTTCTAATAGCGGCCTAACTATCAAGCAGGCCCCTCCTCACATCAACTCGCGGGCTGGTACGTATACTTCGTAGCAGCAGTACACGTATCGTGCCCTCCTAAATCGACGGCTCACTATCAGCAGCCCCCTCAATTGAGGTGGGTCGGTCGTATCTGTAGCAGCACACACTGTCTCGTGCCCCTCATCATGACGGCCTCACTATCAGCAGGCCCCTTCAATCGCGGTACGGGGGTACGATATGTCAGCAGCAGTTACACTGTATCGTGCCCCTCCTAAATAGACGGCTCACTATCAGCAGGCCCCTCAATCGCGGTACGTATACTGTTAGCAGCACTACACTGTATCGTGCCCCTCCTAAATAGACGGCTCACTATCAGCAGGCCCCTCAATCGCGGTACGTATACTGGTAGCAGCACCACACTGTATCATACCCCTCCTCAATGGTCGGCTCACTATCAGCAGGCCCCTCAATCGCGGGGTAGGTTAAAGGATATGTTAGCAGCAGACACTGTTTCGGGTCATCTCCGAAATAACGGCTCACTATCAGCAGGCCCCTCAATCACGGTACGTATACTGGTAGCAGCACCACACTGTATCATACCCCTCCTCAATGGTCGGCTCACTATCAGCAGGCCCCTCAATCGCGGTACGTATACTGGTAGCAGCACTACACTGTATCGTGCCCCTCCTAAATAGACGGCTCACTATCAGCAGGCCCCTCAATTGCGGTACGTATACTGGTAGCTGCAGTACACTGTATCGTGCCCCCCTCCGAAATAGGACGGCTCCCCTATCAGAGGCCCCTCAAGAGCGGAAGTATACTGCGTAGCAGCACTACACTGTATTGTGCCCTCATCAATAGACGGCTCACTATCAGCCAGGCCCCTCAATCGCGGTACGGTATACTGGTAGCAGCAATACACTGTATCGTGCTCCTCCTAAATAGACGGCTCACTATCAGCAGGCCCCTCAATCGCGGTACGTATACTGGTAGCAGCACTACACTGTATCGTGCCCCTCATCAATAGACGGCTCACTATCAGCAGGCCCCTCAATTGCGGTACGTATACTGGTAGCAGCAGTACACTGTATCGTGCCTCCCCTAAATAGACGGCTCACTATCAGCAGGCCCCTCAATCGCGGTACGTATACTGGTAGCAGCACTACACTGTATCGTGCCCCTCATCAATAGACGGCTCACTATCAGCAGGCCTCTCAATCGCGGTACGTATACTGGTAGCAGCACTACACTGTATCATACCCCTCCTCAATGGCCGGCTCACTATCAGCAGGCCCCTCAATCGCGGTACGTATACTGGTAGCAGCACCACACTGTATCATACCCCTCCTCAATGGTCGGCTCACTATCAGCAGGCCCCTCAATCGCGGTACGTATACTGTTAGCAGCAGTACAAACTGTTTCTGTGCCTCTCCTAAATAGACGCTCACTATCAGCAGGCCCCTCAATCACGGTACGTATACTGGTAGCAGCAACCACACTGTATCATACCCCTCCTCAATGGTCGGCTCACTATCAGCAGGCCCCTCAATCGCTGGTACGTATACTGGTAGCAGCACTACACTGTATCGTGCCCCCCCTAAATAGACGGCTCACTATCAGCAGGCCCCTCAATGCGGTACGTATACTGGTAGCTGCAGTACACTTGTATCGTGCCCGTCCAAATAGACGGCTCACTATCAGCGGCCCCCAATAGCAGGGTTGTGGGTACGTATACTGGGTAGCACACTACACTGGATTGTGCCACTAATCAATAGACGGCTCATATCAGCCGGCCCCTCAATCGCGGAGTACGTATACTGGTAGCAGCAAAAACGCGGTAGGATAATGTAGCAGCACTACACTGTATCGTGCCCCTCATCAATAGACGGCTCACTATCAGCAGGCCTCTAATGCAGGCGTTACGTATACTGGTGCAGCAAGAAATGTATCATACCCCGCCTCCAATGACGGCTCACTATCAGCAGGCCCCTCAATTGCGGTACGTATACTAGGTAGCAGCACTAACTGTATAGTGGACCCCCTAAATAAAATAGACGCTCCTATCAGAGCAGGCCCTAAGAGCGGTAGTATAATGTGCAGAAGTCCATCTGTATCGTGCCCCTAATCAATAGACGGAAAACTATCAGCAGGGCCCCCAAATCGCGGTACGTGTATATTGGTAGCAGCAGCACACGTATCGTTGCAGCTTCCATAAATAGACTGGCTACTATCAGCAGGCCCCCTCAATCGCAGGTACGTCTACTGGTAGCAGCAGTACAATGTATCGTGCCATCATCCAATAGCGACTAACTATCCGCTGGGCTCCTCAATCGCGGTACGTATATTGGTCGTAGAGCCGTCAACCTGTATCGTGCCTCCCTAAAGACGGACCTCATATCAGTCCGGCCCCTCAAGCGGTACGTTACTGGTAGCAGCACTACCTGATCGTGCCCCTCTCAATGACGACCTGCACGATCAGTGCTCATCAAATCGCGGTCGTATATTGTACAGCATTCCTTTCTCGTTTCCCCCTCTCAATAGATGGATCACTATCGCAGGCCCTCTCAATCGCGGGGAAGTTATATGGTAGCAGGCACTACCACTGTATCGTGCACCTAAAGTATGATAGCTCACTATCGCAGCCCCTCAAATGCGGTTTGGTATGCGTGGCATAGGATGATCTGTATGTTGTATGTCTGTATGTCTGTCCGTCTGTCTGTCGTCTGTCTGTCTGTTGAATGTATGTCTGTTGTAGGTCGGATATAGCTGGAATGTCTGCTGTCGGTCTGTCTGGCGTGTCTGTCTGTCTTCGTATGTCTGTCTGTCTGTCTGTATGTGGTCAGTTGGTAGGCTCGGTTAAGAGTCGGACATGCTTTAAGTTCTCTATATGTACTGTCTGTGGTCTGTAGTTCTATATGTATGTCTGTATGTAGGTATGGATGGCTGGTGGCTGGCAAGGTGGGGCGAATGGTATAACACGACTTAGTGCATTAAATCAGCCACAACAGTTAAATGATCACACTAGCTCCACATCGATGATTCAATGCCTGCATGTGGGTTGATGGTTTGTTGCCTGTCAGTCAGTCTTTAGTCTTGTCTGTAGTCTGTCTGTATGTCTGTCTGTCTGTCTGTCTGTCTGTCTTATTTCTGCACGACTTCTGTCTGTCTGCTTGTCTGCAATTTAATTTCATGTTTTTTTGGTTTTGGACCTGGAATGGTATTGACAGGTGCACACATGTACACACCTTCAGGAACAAGTACAAGTCCCCCTGCCCCCAACACCCCCCCTGTGCCCCCACACCCATCCCCCCAACAACCACGATCACCAACACTATCACCGCCGGATATGGACCCCAAGATCTATGGCGCCGACCGATAGAGACAGGAGTCTGTGAAAATCCGGCCCCCTTTCCACCCCCTCCACGTGGGAGGAAGGAGGGTGTGTAAAATTAAAGTAAAGACCCGTGCTTGTGCGGGACTTCTTATGCATAGCCAGGGCTCAATGGGCGTTCACCAGTACTTGGAAGGGGGGGGTCAATACAGAGGAAGTACCACAGTACAGCGATTGGGGGCCTCGCCCAAGGGGGGAGCCCGGAGGACTGTGCTGGGTTTGTAGTCTCATCTCAGGTGGGGTAGGGAAGTGTGGACAGCTGAGGCCGACATGTGTGTGCAGGTGTTTCCTCCCTCCCGTCCTCCCTGATTGTTCCCTCCCTCCTCCCGCCTCCAATAAGGCAGACCAGCACAACCCGCCCAGCACTCCTTTCCGCCCGCCCGAGAGAGAAACGCCACGAAGCCCGCTGCCCCTCCCAGCCCTCCCGCCCGCCCGCCCTCCCCGCCAGCCCGGCCGCCCGCCTCCGCCCGGGCGGAAGCCGCCACGCCCGCCCGGCCCGAAGCGCCCGCCCCCAGGCCGCACGCCCCCGCCCGCCCGGCGTAGCGCCCGCCCGTCCGCCCGCCGCCCGACCGACCGCAACCCACAGCATAGCCCGCAAAGCGGCAATGCCCATGCAGCCACCCACCCACCCAACCACCCAGCAGCACCCTAGCCACCAGCCAGGTCCACCAGCCACACAGAACTACCCACCCAGCCAGCCAACCCAGGCAGCATCACGCCCTCCTTCCCTCCTTCTCTCACCATTTCGCCTCCATCCCCTTCAAATCTTCCAAATCCCTCCATCCCAAAAACCCACTCTCATGTGCAGGCAGACCTACCAGCAGTGGAGCGCACACTGGTGCACCGTCTTACTGAGCTAGGCTGGCTATTCAAGTGAGTACTGCTGTGAGGGTGACTGCCTCTGGCCTCCCATTCCCCACCATACAATCACCTTGCACACATATTCCCTATCCCCCTCCACCTCTACACCACCCTTGTGCACCGCCTTACTGAGCTAGGCTGGCCATTCAAGTGAGTACTGCTGTGAGGGTGACTACCTCTGGCCTCCCCTTCCCCACCCATACATACACCTCCAACACCTATTTCCCCTGCATCCCTTTTCATCCCCTCACCACCTCTCCTTTCCCACCCATACATACACCTATTCCCCCTCCACACCCTCCACCTCTACATCGTCCTGGTGCACCGCCGTACTGAGCTAGGCTGGCCATTCAATTGAGTTCTGCTGTGAGAGTTGCCACCTCTGGTATTTCCTTCCCCACCCACAAGTGCACCTTGCACACATTCCCCATCCATCCCATCCCATCCTTACACCAACCTGGTGCACCGTCTTACTGAGCAAGGCTGGCTATTCAAGGGAGTACTGCTGTGAGGGTTGCTACCCCTGGCCTCCCCTTCCCCACCCATACATACACCTTGCACACCTATTCCCTATCCCCTACCACCTCTGCACCACCCTGGTGCACTGTCATACTGAGGTAGGCTGGCCATTCAATTGAGTACTGCTGCGAAGGTGGCTACCTCTGGCCTTCCCTTCCCCACCCATGCATACCTTATATATGTACACATACATATACATATACATATACATATACATATACATATACATATACATATACATATACATATACAAATGCATATACATATACATAGACAGAAACATATACACATACATATACATATACATTACATATACATATACATATACATATAACATATACATATACATATACAAATACATCTATATATGTTTCTATATATACATATACATATACATATACATATACATATACATATACATATACATATACATATGCATATACATATCCATTACATATACCTATACATCTATATATGTATCTATACATACATACTACAAGATCACCCATATAATCGCGCATATACAGTCGGAGGCATATACAGATACTATACATATACATATACCAAAATAGACGACGCAACATACATGTCCCCCCCCCCCCCCACCCCACCCCCCCACACCCCCCCCGGTCCACCCTCACCCAAGCACAACACCGTCTAATACACCACAACCCTGTAACCGTCGTAGTGCGAGGGTAGGCGGGAGCATGTGTCTAGCAAACCATGAAACACATTGCAGGGGCCCGTGCCGCCAGGCCTATGTGCGCAGCCTGACACACTTAATGCTGGACCAGTTTTTTAAAAACTATCGCCTGCATGTCGGTCTTGTAGTCCCCGAGCCTGCAAACCCTATGGCACTCAGACATCTGTTTATGGTGTGGTATTTGCAACAACGGATCATGTGTTTATAACGAGTACCTTAATCTCACATAATCATATTACAAACCAGTTATTCTAACATGTATGGCAGTTTCTTTCGCCTCGTGGTGGTTCTGGAGTCTCAGAGCCTGCAGCCCATCCCAACATCTGGTAAGTGGTTTTTAACCATATTACAAACGAGTTATTCTAACATGTATGGCAGTTTCTGTCACCTCGTGGTGCTTCTGGAGCCTGCAGCCCATCCCAACAACTGGTAAGTGGTTTAAAAACATATTATAAACAAGTTATTATAACATTTCTGGCAGTTTCTGTCGCCTCGTGGTGGTTCTGGAGCCTGCAGCCCATCCCAACAACTGGTAAGTGGTTTAAAAACATATTATAAACAAGTTATTATAACAATTCTGGCAGTTTCTGTCGCCTCGTAGTGGTTCTGGAGCCTGCAGCCCATTCTAACATCAGGTAATTGGTTTTAATCCATATTACAAACAAGTTATTCTAACAATTCTGGCAGTTTCTGTCACCTCGTGGTGGTTCTGGAGTCTCAGAGCCTGCAGCCCATACCAACAACTGGTTAGTCAACCCACCTGCTGCTGCTGCTACAGCTACAGATTCTGATTCTGAAACTGCTGCTCCTGCTGCTGCTGCTGCTGATGATGATTCTGAAACTGCTGCTCCACCTGCTGCTGCTGATAATGATCGACAAACTGACATGCTGCTCCTACTGGTACTGATTCTGAAACTGCTGCAGCTGCTGCTACTGATTCTGCTTCTGAAACTGCCGCCGTTGCTGCTGCTGCTGCTGATTATGATTCTGAACCTGCTGCCGCTGCTGCTGCTGCCGATTCTGAACCTGCTGCTGCTACTGATTCTGATTCTGAACCTGCTGCTGCTGATGATTCTGAAAATGCTGCTGCTGCTGCTGCTGCTGAGGGCCATGGTGATGATGGTGGTGACAGCTGTGCAGATGATGATGATGATGATGATGATGATGGTGGTGATGATGTTGATGATGGTGACGGTAGTGATGATGATGATGACGATGATGATGATGATGGTGAGGGCAATGATGGTGGTGGTGATGGTGTTTTCGGTGGTGATGATGATGAGGGAAATGATGTTGATGATGATAATGATGGTGACGGTGGTGATGATGATGATGATGATGATGGTGAGGGCAATGATGATGGTGGTGATAGTGTTGACGGTGGTGAGGATAATGATGATGAGGGCAATGATGATGATGATGATGGTGAGGACAAGGATGGTGGTGGTGATGGTGGTGACGGTGGTGACGATGATGATGATGATGATGATGATGGTGAGGGTAATGGTGATGGTGAGGGCAATGATGATGGTGGTGACGGTGGTGATGATGATGATGTAGCTGAGGGCAACAATGATGGTTGATGATGATGATGAGGATAGTCGTACTGGTACTGATGAGAGTGAAGTGATTGAAGAGAGTACCTGCTTTAATTACCCCCCCCCCCCCCCCCCCCCCCCCCCCCCCCCCCCCTCTCCCTCCCTCCCTCCCTCCCTCCCTCCTGCCTTGACACGCAAAACGTGTAGGTGAGGGCGACAGTGGTGGGCCCTACCCAATGTATGACTATTTGACACACAAACACATTCTGGGAGGTACTGTACCCCCCCCCCCCCCCCCCCTTCCCCACCACCACCACCACCCCCTCTCACAGACACACACACGCCCCCCCCCTCTCTCCCTCCTGCCTTGAAACACAAAACGTGTGGGTGACAGCGACAGTGGTGGCCCCTACCCAATGCATGACTCTTTGATACACAGACACATTCTGGGAGGTACTCTTACCCCCCTCCCCAACCCACACACACTCCTCCAACCCATCACCACCACCCCTCACAGACACACACACCACCCTCCCTCCCTCCCATCCTCTCTCCCTCCCTCCTGCCTTGACATACACAAAACCTACACACAGACACAGGCACACATTGTCACACACACACACACTCCCCCCCTTCCCTCCTTGCCACACATGTGTAGGAGACAGCGACAGTGGTGGCCCCTATCTAACTCTTCGCCGCCTGTCTGTGTGCTGCTGATACTGATTGTCAAACTGTCATGATGCTGCTACTGCTACTGCTACTGATTCTGTTTGTGAAACTGCTGGCCTGCTGCTCCTGCTGCTCCTGCTGCTGCTGCTGCTGCTGTTGATTGTCAAACTGTCATGATGATGCTACTGATTCTGTTTCTGAAACTGCTGGCCTGCTGCTGCTGCTGCTGCTGAAACTGATACTGATCGTCAAACTGTCATGCTGCTGCTACTGCTAATGATTCTGTTTCTGATACTGCTGGCCTGCTGCTGCTGCTGCTGCTGATACTGATCGTCAAACTGTCATGCTGCTGCTACTGCTAATGATTCTGATTCTGTTTCTGATACTGCTGGCCTGCTGCTGCTGCTGCTGCTGCTGCTGATACTGATCGTCAAACTGTCATGATGATGCTACTGATTCTGTTTCTGTTTCTGAAACTGCTGGCCTGCTGCTGCTGCTGCTGCTGCTGCTGATACTGATCGTCAAACTGTCATGATGATGCTACTGATTCTGATTCTGTTTCTGAAACTGCTGGCCTGCTGCTGCTGCTGCTGCTGCTGATGATACTGATCCTCAAACAGACATGCTGCTGCTACTGCTAATGATTCTGATTCTGTTTCTGAAACTGCTGGCCTGCTGCTGCTGCTGATGATGATGATGATACTGATCCCCAAACAGACATGCTGCTGCTACTGCTAATGATTCTGATTCTGTTTCTGAAACTGCTGGCCTGCTGCTGCTGCTGCTGCTGATGATGATCGTCAAACAGGCATGCTGCTGCTACTGCTACTGATTCTGATTCTAAAAACGTGTAGGTGACAGCGACAGTGGTGGGCCCTACCTAACTCTTCGCCGCCTGTCTGTGTGGCTGGCACACACACACACACACACTCTCACACACACACACCCCTTCCTCCTTGACACACGTGTGTAGGTGACAGCGACAGTGGTGGGCCCTACCTAAATCTTCGCCGCCTGTCTGTGTGGCTGGCACACACACACACACTCTCACACACACACACGCACCCCTTCCTCCTTGACACACATGAGTAGGTGGCAGCGACAGTGGTGGGCCCTACCTAACTCTTCGCCGCCTGTCTGTGTGGCTAGCGGAGCCCATCCGGCGCATGCGTCTTCTTGCCAGGCTAGCAGATGCTACAGCTGGGCTGTCTGGTGGAGCCCTGGCTGGCGCAGTTTACGGGCACACCCAACACGGCGACCCTTTTGTTCATAGGTAGGGTAGATGTCTGAGCCCTGGCTGGCGCAGTTTACAGGCACACCCAACATGGAGAACCTTTCGTTCACATATATGGCTTTTGCACTTTCACACTTATGCAACTTTTCCTTGGCCCACAACTTGGCTTGGCCCCAAACTTGCTTGGCTTCTGCTTGCCCCACAACTTGGCTTGGCCCCAAACTTGCTTGGATTTTGCTTGGCCCACAACTTGGCTTGGCCCCAAACTTGCTTGGCTTTTGCTTGGCCCACAACTTGGCTTCCAAACTTGCTTGGCTTTTGCTTGGCCCACAACTTGGCTTGGCCCCAAACTTGCTTGGCTTTTGCTTGGCCCACAACTTGGCTTGGCTCCAAACTTGCTTGGCTTTTGCTTGGCCCACAACTTGGCTTGGCCCCAAACTTGCTTGGCTTTTGCTTGGCCCACAACTTGGCTTGGCCCCAAACTTGCTTGGCTTTTGCTTGGCCCACATCTTGGCTTGGCCCCAAACTTGCTTGGCTTTTGCTTGGCCCACAACTTGGCTTGGTCCCAAACTTGCTTGGCTTTTGCTTGGCCCACAACTTGGCTTGGCCCAAAAATTGACTTGCCCCTAATGCTTGCTTGTTTTTGTCTTATGCAACTTTTGCGCTGCTGCGTTTGTTAGCTGTGTGTACTTCTGGGTGTTTCCTTCCGTACTGCAACTTTGCCTCCTGTGTACTGCTGTTTGAGGGGGATGGGTTGGTAGGTGGGAGGTGGTGGCGGGGTGATGGACCCATGCTGCGATGAAACCAAATGAAACAAAATGCTGACTCACCTATCCTTCAATGTGCAGCTACATGGGCAAGCTCATGGATGCCTTGTGTGCACTGCTGTTTGAGATGATGCGCACCTGGGTGTTTGAGGGGGTGGGGTGGGTAGGTGGGAGGTGGTGGCGGGGATGATAGACCCATGCTGCGATGAAACCAAATGAAACACAATGCTGACCCAACTGTCCTTCAATGCATAGCTACATGGGCAAGCTCCTGGATGCCTCGTGTGTACTGCTGTTTGAGAGGATGCGCACCTGGGTGTTTTGAGGGGGAAGGGTGGGTAAGTGGGAGGTGGTGGCGGGGATGATAGACCCATGCTGCGATGAAACCAAATGAAACAAAATGCTGACCCAACTATCCTTCAATGCACAGCTACATGGGCAAGCTCCTGGATGCCTCATGTGTACTGCTGTTTGAGAGGATGCGTACCTGGGTGTTTTGAGGGGGAAGGGTGGGTAAGTGGGAGGTGGTGGCGGGGATGATAGACCCATGCTGCGATAAAACCAAATGAAACAAAATGCCGACCCAACTGTCCTTCAATGCACAGCTACATGGGCAAGCACCCGGATGCCTCGTGTGTACCGCTGTTTGAGAGGATGCGCACCTGGGTGTTTTGAGGGGGAAGGGTGGGTAAGTGGGAGGTGGTGGCGGGGATGATAGACCCATGCTGCGATGAAACCAAATGAAACACAAAGCTGACCCAACTGTCCTTCAATGCACAGCTACATGGGCAAGCTCCTGGATGCCTCATGTGTACCGCTTTTTGACATGATGCGCACCTGGGTGTTTGAGGGCCAGCTAATGGACCCGTACCGCGAGTTCTTTGTGGCATCCGCTAACAAAGGTGGGGTAAGGAAGCCATGAGAAGCTAGCTAGAGGGAGGTGGGGTGGGTGGGTGAATGTGGCAATATTCAATTCTCGAGGTGATTGTGATGCGCACCTGGTTATTTGCTGGCCAACAGATTGGACCCCTACTGCAAGTTCTTTGTGGCATCTGTTAACAAAGTTGGGGTACAGAAGCAATGAGAAGCAAGATGGAGGGAGGTGGGGTACGTGGGGTGGGTGTGTGGGTTGGTGGTTGGGGTAGTGCTGTATTCTTGAGATGATAGTGATGCGCACCTGGGTGTTTACTAGCCAGCAGATGGACCCATACTGCGAGCTATTTGTGGCAATTGCTAACAAAGGTGGGGTACAGAAGCAATGAGAAGCAAGATGGAGGGAGGTGGGGTGGGTGTTTGAGTTGGTGCAGAATATTATTCTCGAGGTGATTTTGATGCGCACCTGGGTGTTTGCTAGACAGCAGATGGACCTGAATCACCACTTCTTCGTGGCATCTGCTAACAAAGGTGGGGTACAGAGGCAATGAGATGCAAGATGGAGGGAAGTGGGGTGGGTGTGTGGGTTGGTGGTTGGGGCAGTACTGTATTCTCGAGGTGATTGTGATGCGCACCTGGTTATTTGCTGGCCAGCAGATGGACCTGAACCACGATTCTTCGTGGCATCTGCTAACAAAGGTGGGGTACAGAGGCAATGAGATGCAAGATGGAGGGAAGTGGGGTGGGTGTGTGGGTTGGTGGTTGGGGCAGTACTGTATTCTCGAGGTGATTGTGATGCGCACCTGGTTATTTGCTGGCCAGCAGATGGACCTGAACCACGATTCTTCGTGGCATCTGCTAACAAAGGTGGGGTACAGAGGCAATGAGATGCAAGATGGAGGGAGGTGGGTTGGGTGTGTGGGTTGGTGGTTGGGGACAGTATTGTATTCTCGAGATGATAGTGATGCGCACCTGGGTGTTTGCTGGCCAGCTGATGGACCTGAACCGGGAGCTCTTCGTGGCGTCTGCTAACGAGGGTGGGGTACAGAGGCAATGAGATGCAAGATGGAGGGAAGTGGGGTGGGTGTGTGGGTTGGTGGTTGGGGCAGTACTGTATTCTCGAGATGATAGTGATGCGCACCGGGTGTTTGCTGGCCAGCAGATGGACCTGAATCACGACTTCTTCGTGGCATCTGCTAACAAAGGCGGGGTGCTGAAGCCATGAGAAGCTGGAGGAAGATGGGGAGGGTGTGTGGGTTGGTGGGAGGGGCAGTATTGTATTCGCATGGTGATAGTAATGCGCACCGGGTGTTTGCTGGCCAGCTGATGGACCTGTACCGTGAGTTATTTGTGGCATCTGCTAACAAAGGTGGGGTGCAGAAGCAATAAGAAGCAAGCTGGATGGAGGTTGGTTGGGTGGGTGGATGGGGAGTGTATTCTTCTCGAGGTGATGACACCCACACCTACCACCAACACCTTCCACTAAAACTAAAACCAACACCTACCACCAACACTACCATCTACCACAAACACCTAACACCAACACTACGACCAACCTTGCCCAGGTGGACTAGCCCACGACATGTGGCGAGATGGCTATTGGCTTGACCAAAATCAGCTGCCGCCCTTCCTGACCCAGACCTTGGCCAACAAGATCTTGAGGGCTGGCAAGTCAATCAACTTTCTGCAGGTGTGTTTGTCAGATTCAAAATAGCTTCTCTCTTTCTGTGTTTGGCTGCCCATAGCAGCTTCTAGAAGCTTCCTTCCCCAATTCTGGGGCAGGAGCTGACCCAGACCTTGGCCAACAAGATCTTGAGGGCTGGCAAGTCTATTAACTTCCTGCAGGTGTGTTTGTCAGCTTTAAAAAACCCTCAGCTGCATTGCTGCTCTGACCCAACCTGACACTACCTGCCCAAACCCTCAGCTGCACTTCTGCTCTGACCCAATCTGACCCAAACCCTAACCAGGAACATCTTTAGAGCTGTCAGGTCAATCAAATTCATGCAGGTGTGTTTGTCAGATTAAAAAACCCTTAGCTGCACTGCTGCTCTGACCCATCCTGACCCAATCTGACACTACCCGACCAAACCCTCTGCTGCACTTCTGCTCTGACCCAACCTGAACAAACCCTCAGCTGCACTGCTGCTCTGACCCAACCTGACCTAGACCTTAGCCAGCAAGATCTTGAGGGCTGGCAAGTCGATTAACTTCCTGCAGGTGTGTTTGTCAGATATAAAACCCTCAGCTGCACTGCGGTCTGACCCAACCCTACCCAACCTGACCCAACCTGGCCAAACCCTCAGCTGCACTGCTGCTATGACCCAACCTGACCCAACCTGACCCAACCTGACCCAAAGGGTCATTTTTAGTCAATTTCAGTAAAACAAAAAGGGAAACAACTTTTGTTTTAGGTTTCTTATTCCGATAATTTTTGCCAAAACGGGGTCTCGTATTCCGACCGGAATATATTCCGGAAGAAATATCCCTGAGTTGCCGTCTACAAAACCAAATATTATAATGCATATACCCAACATAGAAGCCATTCTCCAGTATGTACGGTACATGCAAACAAGAGGGGTCCTTCAATCTCACGTCCTGTGGCAGCACATACTAATGCCCATTTTTTTTTATGTACTGCACTTTGCCCCCCAAGTTATTATTCGTGGAGGAAGAGATATTGGCCTCACAATCTCAGTGTCTTTTTTTTCAGAAATCTGGAGGTCATTTTGGTAGCCACAGGTGGCGACCATAGCCTCATTCTGGGACGGTGCGGTAGCACCGTCTGTAGAGCGCGGCAGTAGTGGTGTATCACCCAAGAGGTCGACCACACGAGCCGGTTTAGTTCAAGGTTTAGCCTTATTTCGCCGTTAAACCGAAACCGCAGACCCCTTTTCTCGTGTGGGCGCACGATAGCTTAGCTTAGGTTAGCAGTTTCGTTAGACCGGAACTAAACTTTACCCCCCCCACCCCCCTAGTTTAGTCTAAGGTTAGGTTTAGCTAGTCGGTTGTGTTCGTTGGCAGATGTACTTTGAGCAGATTCGCAAATTCCGGAGGCCGCGACGAGCGAAGACATCTGCGCACCAAGCTTCTACGATTCGTCACTCTCCTCACTTTCGAATTTTGTTGAGCAGCATGCAAGAAGGCATCGGCAGAGATGATGTTGATGACCAGCAGCCACTTCTCACCAGGGTACTTCAAATGGCCGAATTGGCTAGCGCTTTAGCGCACTTGAAAACAAAAAAACTGCGCTTTGTAGTGCAAAAAGTGCAAAAATTGCTTGCTGCGCCCATAGGGGGTTGCAAAAAACTGCGCAGAGGGGGTCAAAAAGTCAGCGCTCAAAAGCGCAAAAGCGCGCGCTTTGAATTACCCTGCTTCCCTCCCAGTAATATCAGCTATCTCGGTCTCTGCGCAGCCTCAGAGTCACCTGCTTCACAGCCCGGTTCATGCTGGGGAGCATGGCCCGGAAAAAGCTCGTCAGTCATCAAAACATTCAAAATTCCTGAAGCTACTCGGCAGTACACCTAAACTAAACCGACCGCAAACTGTGGACGCAAAATGCTCGTATAGACGATATTTTCAGCAGTTTAGGGTTCAGGCCAGCGTGGACGCCGAGACCCTAAACGTTCCGGTTTAGCGGCTAAGCTAAACCGGCTCGTGTGGTCAACCTCAAAAACCCTAAACCCTAAAAACCTGATTGATTGTTTTTGTAACCCAGGGCACTAATCACTCACGCGTGGTCGCACTTCGTGACCAAGGGCCCACTTCGGCCCAGGGTACTACATTTTGTCAAATTGTCAGCGTCAGCGCTTAAAGCGCACAAACGTCAAATTGGTCGGCGCTTTGTAGAGCAAAAAGCGAAAAAATGCGCGCTGCGCCCATAGGGGTTGGAAAAACTGGGCGAAATGCGCAGTGGGGCTCAAAAAGCGAGAGCGAAATCACGCTGCCGCGCGCGCCTTGTAGTACCCTGTTTCGGCCCAAACTACTGCACCTGAGGGTTGCACAGGGGTCGCACTGGATCGCGCAAATGTAAAACACTGATGCTTGGTGATGTGTGGGTGGGTGGGTGGGGGTATTAAAATTAAAACCTTCCACACACACACACACACATGCATACATCACCAAGCATCACTTCCACACACACACACACACAAACAAACACACACACACACACACACACACAAACACACACAAACACACAAACACACACACACATACATACAATTATACAAACGCACACTGTTTGCAATGACCCTTGTAGCCCCCCTGCCCACCCACCCCAAACACACCCACCCACCCCAACCCACCCCATCCCCACCCCCACCCCAGCCCACCTAACCCCACCCCACCCACCCCACCCCACCCCGCACACACCATTGGTGATCCTTGTAGGAGTGCTGTGGCGATGTGAAGTGGTTCCGATGATCCTTGCAAAACATTAGCCTCACAAGCTTGGGGGCGGGGGGGAAGGGGGGGGGGGGGGGGGGAAAATTAAAAACCTCCACACACACATATACACACACAAACACACACACACAAACACACACATACATACACAAACACACAAACACACAAACACACCCCACCTAACCCCACCCCACCCCGCACACACCATTGGTGACCCTTGTAGGAGTGCTGTGGCGGTGTCAAGTGGTTGCAATGATCCTCGCAGAACATTAGCCTCACAAGCTTGGGGGTTGGGAGGAAGGGTGGTGGTGGTAAAATTAAAAACTTCAAAACAAACACACAAACACACGCGCACAAACACACACACACACATACATACACACAAAAATACCCACTGTTTGCAATGACCCTTGTAGGAGTGCTGTGGCGATGTGAAGTGGGTACAAGACCGAGCTGCTGCCGCCCAATCAGTGTCAGGATCCACAATCAGCTTTGGTAATGTGAGTCCTGCTCTCTCTCTCTCTCTCTCTCTCTCTCTCTCTCTCTCTCCCTCTGATAAGTTGTGTTACACATTTATATAATCCCGCCACATACAAAGCTAGGTGGAAAGACGTACAAGCAGGGCAAAAGCCAAGCAAATTGTAAAGCTCATGTGTTCTCAGGGATACATTCAGTGCTGAGTTACGGTGCCTATAGCTAGCTCCGGCTTACGCTGTGGTGTCCTTAACATCACGTCCTTTGAGTAACTGTTTTACACGGATGTAACAATTTAAATTCCAATTTCAATTCCAATTTCAGTGCTGAGTTGTGGGAAGCTGGTGTATCGGTGTTTCTTTTCATCATTCTGTTGTTCCAGCTGTGTGGCTTTCTCTCTATGTACAAAATGTATTGGTATTGGTATCAGGGTACTTCCAAGCGCGCGCTTTTGCGCACTGGCGCGCTGTCTTTTTGAGCCCCACTGCGCGTTTTGCGCAGTTTTTTGCAACCCCCTGTGGGCGCAGCAAGCAATTTTTGCGCTTTTTGCACTACAGAGCGCAGTTTTGTATTTTTCAAGTGCGCTAAAGCGCTGGCCAATTTGGTCAATGGAAGTACCCTGATGGGTAATGGTATATGCTTTCTTTCTCAACCTAATGTTTGTTATCACTTACTTGGCATCTCTTTCTTTGAGATCTTCTTGGCATTGGCAGAGAATCTATGTATAAAAAAGTAATGAGAACGCCTGGTGGGGTGTGGTTTTAAGGGAACCCGTCGTTCGCGGGCAGAAAACGGTCTACCACCTCGACTGGACAAGCTACCATTGCGGTTGACAGCGACCTGCAACGCTAAGGGTGACCGTAGGGGGAATCGTACCCCTGACCCTTTGTCGTTTAAGCGATTTGGTGTACCACTAGACCAATCGTATCTCTGAACCGGGCTTTACATTATATAAACATTAGGCTCTCTATTGAAATTGAAATTTCTTCATCCGAGTAATGTGCCACTCTCAGGACGTGAAGTTAAGGACACCACTGCGTAAGCCGGAACTAGCAGTAGTCACCATAAAAGGGTCTCCTTGTTAGAATATCGTAATAGGCTCTCTATGGGGTATGGTCTACACTGCGCTTGGTGGCCGACGATGTAACGCCCTATAAAGCCATACTGCTTTATATTCTTCGACCTACAGTTACTGGGAGCATCCCCCAGGTGCATTTTTTTCCCGCGGAGCCCCCCCTTCTGGGGGGCGGGAGCCCCCAGTGTTACCCATTTGTCCGGTCGACCGACTGACCGACCGTCTGACCATGATGAAGCCAGACAAATCAGCCAACGGTCTCGTAAATAACTCGCCTCCCATAGCCACCTGTTGCTCCGTCACGATCACTCTCCACCATTTTTTAGCGTCAAAGGCGACGCTGAATCGAACTTGTCTAAACGGCAGTTTTTTTCTTCTCCGGAATACATTCCGATCGGAATACGAGACCCCGTTTTGGCCCAAATTGCCGGAATAAGAATCCTAAAAAAAAAAATGTTATTTTTTACTGAATTGACTAAAAATGAACCAAACCGACCAAAATCGGAATAAGGATCCTGCTTTGAGAGGACAATAGGGAGGAATAAAATAAAAAGGAATCAGATTTCCTCTTTTTGATTTGAAAAACAAATCCCTGCTACCGTACTGCTCTCAAAATTTAACGGTTTAAATTGACGGGAGCAACCGTCAAATCGTGGCGTACGGTATATTACGAAACGAAAAAACCGTCAAATCGTTTTTTTTCCTATATTAGGTGCATCACTAGAATGCACATCTCTCACTGCTCAGTGGGCCAAACACTACAATTTGTAGTGATACGAGATCCCTGGGACATCCTGCATCTGTCTGCATATTCAGATGCCTCATGTGACAAAAATAAGGAGTTTAGGAGCACAGACCCTGTGGCCATCCTTAACCACTCTTCCTTGCTCCAATTGTTTGAATTAGGACACACTGGTGATGAGGATGAGGTGCCCTTGGCCCTTCTAGGTCGCTGAGCAACACATGAACATACATTATGCTTATGATTATGACATTAACTGAGCAAGAGATGATTTCAGGAGTTAATGGAAACGGTTGAATGTCTCATTCTAGTTATTTCAATGAGTACCGGTAGTGTTATGCTGAACAAGATGTTGGGATCATTGCAAAATTATATGTACACTCCTTGCAGGTCCTATAACAGTGTACCCTAATATTGTACCATGAACCATGAACCAGTGTCACATGATTAAGTACAAACGTTCAGTTGCATAAATGGATTTCATTAAAATGGAAACCGTCAAATGTGTAACGTCAATTTATATTCCTATTAAAAAACCCGTCAAATGTAAACCGTCGATTTACAATAAAACCCCCCCAAAAAGCCGTCAAATTTTGCAACCAAAATTTTGAGAGCAGCACGGTATACGGAAAATGGATATCTTCTTACTTTTCTCTTCCATCACTCTCTTTCTCTTCCATCATTCTGTTGTAGTACCTGTAAAAAACAAACATGCCGATCTGCTCATGTGGATTTAGCATTCTGAAGGGCATTGTATGTTTGTGGGTGGGGGTGCATGGTGTGTGGTGTTGGTGGAGTGTGTGTTTGGGGTGTGGGGGTGTGGGGGTCAGGGAGGGTCTGTGTGTGTTTATATCACTTCGAGCTACAGTTACTGGGAGCACTCCCTGATTCTGTCAGCTTCCAGATGCACTAGGTTGCGTTAGCGTTGGCTGAATATCCAGTCAGGGGAGCTGCCTAGATGCTGCTGCTCGTATGTGAAAAGAAAAATACTGTGCACGGTTCACCCGCAAGGAAAACACTGGGGACAGGTTTAATGCATAAATCAATGAATACAAAAATAAATAAATAAATGGAAATTTAAACATCCAAGAATTGCCACAATGACCTCTAAGGACGTGCCCAGTGGGATTAAGGAAACCGGATCGTAAGTATGCGCTGCTCGAGCCAATATCGCATCTAGATACCAGTTACCAGACAACCCTCCGGACGGGCTCAAGCGCACTCAAGGGGGTTCACACTCAAAAGGAACGAAAGAATAAATACATATATAAAGAGAGAGTATATTAGTTACCCTGCGTAGACCATACCTTGACTGTGCCTTGGTCTTCCTGCCAGTTAGCCTGGTTAAGCGTGTAGCAGAAAATAAAAACCATGCATTTTCAGGTGGAGACCTTGGAGCGCCTGGTGCAAGACGCCTCAAGTGAGGTTGACCCGCACTTGATTGTGTTGATTGCTCGTGGCATTCGTGTCAAACCCAAGCCACAGTAAGCCTTGCCCTTGCCCTAACCCACTAAACCGTGCACCCCTTTCAGGTGAACCAGCACTCGCTTGTGTTGATTGCTCTTGACATTCATGTCAAGCCCAAGCCACAGTAAGACTTGCCCTTGCCCTTACCCACTAAACCGTGCACCCTTTCCAGGTGGAGGCCTTGGAGTGCTACATGCGAGAAGCCTCAAGTGAGGTTGGTCAGCACTACGTTGCTTTTGACGTTCATGTCAAACCCAAGCCACACCCTTACCCACTAACCCGTTCACCCCTTCCAGGTGGAGGCCTTGGAGCGCTTTGTGCAAGACCCCTCAAGTGAGGTGGACTATCACTTTAATGTGTTCATTACTCTTGGCGTTCATGTCAAACCCAAGCCACGGCCTTACCCACTAATCCGTGCACCCCTCCCAGGTGGAGGCTCTGGAGCGCTTTGTGCAAGAGACCTCAATTGAGGTGAACCAGCTCTTGATTGATTGTGGCATGCATGTCAAACCCAAACCCACAGCCTTACCCACTAACCCGTGCACCCCTCTCAGGTGGAGGCCTTGGAGTGCTTTGCGCAAGATTCCTCAAGTGAAGAGGACCAGCACTTGATTGATGCGACATTCATTCATGTCAAACCCAAGCCGCACCCTTTCCCACTAACCCATGCCCTTCCCCAATAACCCGAGCACCCCTTTCAGGTCGAGGCTCTAGAGCGCTTTGTGCAAGACGCCTCAAGTGAGGTTGATCAGCACTTGATTGATGTGATGTTCAAGAAGTTCCACCTGGCCAAGCAATGCGATGCCATTCGTCGGTACCTCTTGCTGGGTCAAGGCGATTTTGTGCAGGCGCTCATGGATCTGGTAAGGATAAACAAGTACAATAGTAATGAACAATTACTAAGATTCGACGTGACATAGTCAATAGCAATTAGACTATTGAACAGATGGAGAAATATAAGTTAAATAAAATAATCCATCGGTACCTCTTGCTCGGGCAAGGCGACTTTGTGCAGGCGCTCATGGATCTGGTAAGGATAAATACGTACAATAATTATGAATAATTACTAACCAACGTCATGACACGGTCATTAGCAATTAGACTATTGAACAGATGGAGAAATAGAAGTTAAATAAAATAATCCGTCGGTACCTCTTGCTGGGGCAAAGCGACTTTGTGCAGGCGCTCATGGATCTGGTAAGAATAAATAAGCAGTGTTTCATTTTTTCGACGACTATCTAACCTCCTAACTGACTAACTAACTAACTAACAAAAAAACAAAACAAAAAAACTAACCAACTAACTAACTAACAAAAAACAAAAAACTAACTGACCAACTAACTAACTAACTAACTAACTAACTAACTAACTAACTAACTAACTAGTTAACTAACTAACTAGTTAACTAACTGAATATCTAACCTCCTAACCTCCTATCTAACTTACTATCTAACCTCCTCGAACCTCCACGCACAGCCTTTTGGAGAGATTGTTCGCTTGCTTCACGATTGCTTGGTTTGACGAAAGTCGGAAGGACCGGGACGCGACATTCCTTGATGTAAAGCATTAGAGACTAAGTGACTGACTATCCAACCAACTGGCTGATTATATAACCAACTAACTGACTATCCAACCAACTGGCTGATTATAAACCAACTAACTGACTATCCAACCAACTGGCTGATTATATAACCAATTAACTGACAACCGTATCCAACTACCTAACTGACTATCTAACCACCTCAAACTGCAGGTTCCGAAGGATCTGGAGCAGGAGGCATCCAACTAACTAACTAACTATCCAACAAGTAACTAACTAACTCACTCACTCACTCACTCACTCACTCACTAACCCACTCACTAACTCACTTACTCACTCACTCACTCACTCACTCACCCACCCACTCACTCACTCACTCACTCACTCACTCACCCACTCACTCACTCACTCACTCACTCACTCACTCACTCACTATCAAACTAACTATCTAACCACCTCAAACTGCAGGTCCAGAAGGAGCTGGAGCAGGAGGCATCCAACTAACTAACTGACTGTCCAACTAACTAACCGCTTTAAAATGCAGGTCCAGAAGGAGCTGGAGCAAGAGGCATCCAACGTAAGCGAGATTTCCCTCAACCATTTAGTGCGCACAGCCATAGCCTCGTCTAACGCAAAGTACGATGAAGACGACATCTTGGACAGGATTCGTGCCAAGAAGGAGAAGGCACATGGAGGTAGGTTGCTGCAATGCAGTCTTATTATAAGTAGTAAGGTAGTAGTAGGAGTGTTAGTAGTAGCAGCAAGTTATTATTTCTATTATGAGGGGGGCAGGAAGTAATGCAGTGAGCCGTCGGCAGTTATGCCGTGGGCAGGAGGGGCCGTGGGAAGAGTGGGTGGAATGTGTTTACTCTGCAATACTACATCCGCGGCCCTACTGACCTACTGCCTTGTCTTGCATTCACCTACTACCTTGCTTGTGTGCGTAGGAGCGGAGAGTGGGTGGAACGTGTTAGCTCTGCAGTACGACATCCTCGTCCCTACTGACCTACTGCCTTGTCTTGCATTCACCTACTACCTTGCTTGTGTATGCAGGAGCGGAGAGTGGGTGGGATGTGTTTACTCTGCAGTACGACATCCGCGGCCCCTTGGCCACGCTGTTCACGGCAAAGGAGATGGCTCGCTACCTGCGGGTATTCCAGGTGAGATTCAGACATATACATATAAATGCACACACATGCACTCACATACATGACCACACACGCATGCACACCAAGACACATATGCTCGCTACCTCCAGGTCTTCCATGTGAGATTCAGACACATAAATATATATGCACACACATACACTCAACATTACCTGAACCACACACGGGCATGCACAACCAAGGGACATGCTTTTTTCTTTTACCTGCGTTGGTTTTCGGGAAAATTTTTATACACATAAACATACTACTTACATAAATACATACATACATACAGTAACATTACCCATACCATACATAATACATACGTACGTAATACATACATTACATTACATACATACATAACCATACATTACATACATACATAACGTACATAAACATAACCATAACATACATACAATAAATACATTACATACATACACATAAACCATGGCATAACATACATTACATAATACATAATAACATGGCATGCATAATAAATACATACATTACATACATACGTACATACATTACATACATACATTACATGACAGACTAATTAAATACAATAACATACATTACATACATAGATACATACATAATACATGACATACCTTACAAAACTACTTACATACGCACATACCTTTACTTACATATACATACATACATAAATAAAACATTAAAAATACTTTAACATACATAATACATACATACCATACCAACATGCATACCTTACCATCACATACATACATACAACTTTAACATTACTACCCTACATACATACATACATTACAAAACATACATACATTACATTCCACATTTTTAACATACCCATACAGTACATACATACATACATACATACATTACATACAATTACAGCATACGTACAGGACATAAACAGAACATGGTTACATAACAGAACATTAACAAGACATACATTTACATACGACATACCCATGACAGGTACCCATACATGACCCAGTAGTACATACATACATACATTTACATACATACATAACATTACCTACATACTAATACCGTCCGTACATAACATTACATTAACATAACATACATACATAATACATAACATAACAACAAAAATTCCAACATAACAACATGCATATATATGCACACACAGACATATCAATATATAAACATGCACACACATACAAATATATACAGATACATGCACACACATAAACATACAATCATATGCATGCACACACGTACACTCACATACATGACCGCACACGCATACACACCGATACACACATACTTGCCTCCTAAGGGTCTACCATGTGAGATTCACGTACGTACATGCACACACACTAAACATGGGCAACACCACTTGGGCTGGGCGCTGTTCATGGTTTAAAATTGAGCAAGTTTCGGCTTATGCAAAAATGGGCAATTGGGTCATTCATTTAATTCAGTACCCCCCCCCCCCCCCACACACCCCACCCCACCCCACCCCCCTGTAACACACCCTGTCCCCTAACTGTGTGCAGTTGTTGTGGTTCCTGAAGCGCGTGGAGCACGCCCTCGCTCAATGCTGGACGCTGCTCAACTGGTATCAGATCGGAGGCACACGACGGCTAGGCAAATAGGCATTGTCTCGTTATTAACAAACCCTGCCCCCCCCCCCCCCCCCCCCCCCCCCCCCCTTTGTTAACACACCCCTGTCCCTAACTGTGTGCAGTTGGTTGTGGCGGCCTGAAGCGTGGGGGGCAACGGGCCCTCGTCAATGGGGTGGACGCTACTGAAGTGTTAGATCGAGCAGAACGCTGGACAAATAGGCATTGTTCTTGTTTAAAACAAACCCTATTCCCCCCCCCCCCCCCCCCCCCCCTGTAAACACCACCTGTCTCTAAACTGAATTGCAGTGCTGTTGGCGCCGTGAGAAAAGCGGGCGGTTGAGCAACGAGCCTTGCTTCAAAATGCTGGGACTCTGCTAAAGGGTTGAGATGGAGATTCGAGCGGACCCCTGGCCCAAGTTCCAGGAGAGAAATGGCGCAGCTGGCGCTTGGAGGTGAACGTTGCTGGCCTGCGGCTTGCGTAGGCGAGGATGTGCAAACTTCTGCACCAAAACCTCAGTACTATTATCATGTTCCGAGGTTATGGAGCGGGGAAGGGTATGGCCAGTGGTTGGGTGGTGAAAGGGAGGGGGGGGGGGGGGGCGGGGGGGGTGGTGGGTGGGTGGTAGTGGTGTGTTGTGGGGATTGGGATTGGTGGTTGGGGGGTGGGGGGTGGTGGTGGTGGGGGGGGGGTGGTTAGGTGGGGGGTGGACAGGGGATATAAAAAGAGGTGTTGTGGTATAATTTAAACAAAAAAGGGGGGGCTACAGAGGGTGTGTGTTGGTGGTGGTGGAGTGGGGGGTGGGGGGTGTTTAGGGTGTGGGCGGCCATGTAACAGTACCTGGTTTTAGTTGTGTGGTGGACAGGGAGATAGAGAGGGTGGGGTTGGTAAAGAAGGCTACATTTAGGTGTGTGGTGGTGGTTGGTGTGTGTTTGTGGAGGGGGGGGGGGGGGGGGGGGGGGGGACAGGCATGTATAGTACCTGGTAGGTTTGGCTGTGGGTGGACAGGGGATTAAGAGAGGTGGGTGGGTAAAAGAGGGCTAACAGAGGTGGGTGTTTGTGGTGTGTGTGTGGTTGGAGGGGGGGGGGGGGGGGGGGGGGGGGGGGGCAGGTAAAAGTACATGGTAAGGTGGGGTTGTGGGGACAGGAGTTAGAGAGTGTCAGGGTGCGGTGTTTAAAGAGGGGATAAAGGAGGTGGGGTTGGGTGGTCGGGTGGTGGGTGTGTTTGTGTGCTATGGAGGGGGGGGGGGGGGAGGGGGGCCTTGTTATAGTTTACCCGGGTTGGTGTGTTGGTGGAACAGGGAGATAGGAGAGGTGTGTGGTTTTTTTTAAAAGAGGGCTAACAGGGTGGGTGGTGGTGGTCTTTTGTGTGTGTGTGGGGAGGCGGGGGGGGGGGGGGGGGGGGGGGGGGGGGCCATGTTTATAGTACATGGTTCAGGTGTGTTGGTGGACAGGGATTAGAAGAGGTAGTCTGTTGTGGTTTTAAAAGGAGGGCTACAGAGGTTGGGTGCTGGTAATTTAAAGAGGGCTACAGAGGTGGGTGGTCTGGTTGGGGTTGTGTTTGTGTGGAGGGGGCGGGGGGGGGGGGGGGGGGCATGTATAGTGACTGGTAGGTTTTTGTTTGTGGTGGACCAGGGGAGATAGAGAGGTGGGTGTGAGTGTGGTAAAGAGGGGCTACAGAAGGGGGTGTGTGTGGTAATTTAAAAGAGGTAAGAGGTGGGGGGTGGGTGCGTTGGTGTGTTGTGTGGAGGGGGGGGGGGGGGGGGGGGCGGGGGCATTGTATTAGTACTGGTAGGTGTTTGTGTGGGGACAGGGGATAGAGAGGGTGGGTGTTAAAAGAGGGGCTAAACACGAGGTGTGTGGTGGTGGCTGTGTGTTGTGTGGAGGGGGGGGGGGGGAGGGGGGTGGGAGGGGGGGCATTCATGTTAGTACATGGAGGTTTGTTGTGGTGGACAGGGGATAGAGGAGGTTGTGTTGGTTTAAAAGAGGGCTTTCATAGGTGAGTGGTGGTGGGATGTGTGTGTTGTGATTTGGAAGGGGGGGGGACGGGGGGGGGGGGGAATGTGGGGGGGGCATGGGGGGCATCATATGTTATAGTAACCCTGGTAAGGGTTTGTTGTGGACAGGGGGATAGAGGAGGTTGTGTGTAAAGAAGGGATACAAGAGGTGATGTTGGGTCGGTGGTTTGTGTGTGTGTGTGTGTGGAGGGGGGGGGCCGGGGAGGGGGGGGGGGGGGGGGGGCATGCATTGTATAGTACTGTGGTTGGTTGTGGTGGACAGGGGGGGGAAATAGAGGAGTGTGTTGGTAAAAGAGGGCTACCAGAGGGGGGGTGGGGGTGGGGGGGTGGTTGTGTGTGTGTGGAGGAGGAGGGGGGGGGGGGGGGGGGGGGGGAGGGGGGGGGGGGGGGGGGGGGGGGGCATGTATTTTAGTACTGGGGTATGGTGTGGGTGGACAAGGGATGGGGATTAAAGAGAGTGGTGGGTGGTAAGGAGGGCTACAGAGGGTGTGGTGTGGTGGGTGGTGTTGTGTTGTGGGAGGGAGGGGGGGGGGGGGGGGGGGGGGGGGGGCAGGGTTATAGTACCTGGTTGGTTTGGGTGTGGACAGGGATTAGGAGAGGTTGTGTTGGTTTTACAGAGGGGTACGGGGTGGGGTTGGGGGGGTTGGTGTGTGTTGTGTGGAGGGTGGGGGGGCGGGGGGGGGGGGGGCATTCATGTATAGTACCTGGTAAGGGGTGTGGTGGACAGGGGATTTAGAGAGGGGTGGGTTAATAAAGGAGGGCTACAGAGGTGGGTTGGTTGGTGGGTGTGTGTGTGGTGGGAGGGGGGGGGGGGGGGGGGGGGGGGGGGGGGGGGGGGGGGGGGGGCATGTATTTTATAGTTACTGGTAGGTGGTTTGTGGTGGAACAGGAATAGAGAGGGTGGGTGGTTTTTAAAGAGGGGCACAGCGGTTGGGAGTTTGGGGTGGTGTGTGTGTGTGGAAGGGGGGGGGGGGGGGGGGGGGGGGGGGGGGGGCATTGTTATAGCTAACCTGGTTGGGTGTTTGTTGTGGTGGGAACCGTCGGAGATAGAGAGGGTGGTTGGTAAAAGAGGGCTTACAGAAGGTTTTGGAGGTGGTGGGTGGTGTGTGTGTGTGGAGGGGGGGGGGGGGGGGGGGGGGGGGGGCATGTATAGTACCTGGTAGTGGTTTGTTGGGTGGACAGGGATAGAGAGGTGTGTGTTAAAGAGGCTACGAGGGGGGGTGGGTTAACAGAGGGCTAAGGAGTGTGTGGTGGTGGTGTGTGGTGTGTGTTGGGAGGGGGGGGGGGGGGGGGGGGGGGGGGCATTGCTTTGGGGCATGATAGTACTGTAGGTGTTGTAGGTGGGAAGGGGGGATAGAGAGGGTGGGTTGGTAAGTAAAAGAGGGCTACAGGAGGTGGGTGGTGGTGGGTGTTGTGTGTGGTGGAGGGGGGGGGGGGGGGGGGGGGGGGGGGGAGGGGGAATGTATAGTCCTGGTTAGATGTTGTGGTGGACAGGGGATAGAAGAGCGTGTGTGGTAAAGAGGGCGTACAGTACTGGAGGTGGTGGTGGTGGGGTGTGTGTGTGTGGAGGGGGGGGGGGGGGGGGGGGGGGGGGGGGCGGGGGGGGATTGTATAAGTACCTGGAGGTGTGTGTGGTGGACAGAAGAAGAAGGAGGTGTGTGGTAAAGAGGGCACAGAGGGTGTGGTGGTGGGTGGGTGTGTTGTGTGGAGGGGGGGGAGGGGGGGGGGGGGGGGGGGGGGGGGCACATGTATAGTTACCTGGTAGATGTTGTGGTTGGACAGGGGAATTGGATAGAGAGGTGTGTGGGGTAAAGAGGGCTACCGGAGGGTGTGTGTGGTTGGGTTTGGTGTTGTGTGTGTGGAGGGGGGGGGGGGGGGGGGGGGGGGGGGGCATGTATAGTACCTGGTAGGTGTGTGGTGGACAGGGATAGAGAGGTGGGTGGTAAAGAGGGCTACAGAGGTGGGTGGTCTCGGGTGAAGCTTACTGGGTTGTGTGTGTGGGAGGGGGGGGGGGGGGGGGGGGGGGAGTGGGGGGGGGGGGGGCAGGGTATAGTAACCTGGTAGGTGTGTGGTGTTGAATGGGGATAGGAAGGAGGTGTTGAAAGGTGTTGTTGGTATAGAGAGGGGTACAAAAGTGGGTGGGTGGTTGTGGTGCGTGTGTGTGTGTGTAGGGGGGGGGGGGGGGGGGGGGGGGGGGGGGGGGGGGGGGGGGGGGCGGGGGGGGGGGGGGGGGTATGGATAGCACCCTGGCCAGTTCTGTGGTGGACAGGATACAGCCGTGTTGGGTCGGGTAGGGGAGGGTAACAGATGCTATTATTTTTTTTTTTTTATACTGATTACTATTATATTATCATTATGGTTCAACTTGATTATTTATAATTGATTTAAGTATTATCATGATTCACCCGATGATAAATTATTATTCTAATCATTAATATAGTTGTTGCTGTTATATAATGATTGTTATCATGATTCATGACTATTCTTATTCTCATGATTCACCCGATGAACCATTATTATCCTTATTATTATTATTATTATTATTATTATTGTTGTTGTAATTATGATTATACCGGTAATCATGATTCATGATTATTATTATAATAATGATTATTATAATGATTCCAAATCTCCAGTGAGATATTGTAAATATGGAGCAACAAAAGTAATGATAACGCTTGGTGGGGCGTGGTATTAAGGGAGTCCGTTTAGGGCGGTAAGAGAAAAACAGGCTGCTAATTTACCTGGGACAGGTGCTTACCATGGCCCGGTTCGGAACCCATTCGCGAAACCAACTAAAGCGCACCCGTATGGAATTCGGAAAACCCAGCACTTCTTCAGTCCCAGCATTCTGATTCAACATTGAACGATTCGCTGAAACCGGGATGATATGCGGCATTGTTTTTTTGTATGGGCATGCTTCTTGGTTGGATTTGGGCATGCTTCTTGTCTTGGCATTTTGCTTATTTGTATTGGGCTGTTCTGGTAATTGGCCCTGCTCTTGTATTGGCCTGCTTCTTGTCCTTGGCCTTGCTTCTTGGGTATTGCCACACGGTTACTTGTCTTGCCCAACACGGTTATTTGTCTTTGGTTATGGTTCGTGTTTTGGCACACCATCTACTTCGTCCTTACACTCACCACCGGTGTTCACACAAGCGCATGTTATTTCTTGCACCAACATTGTGATTGTATTGGACCAAACAGGGGGAGGGGGGGGAAACCCAAACGGAGGGGCGCGGCAGAAACGCACAACAGGCGGGCAACAAGCGCGCCCCAAGCGGCAGGGGAGCGGGAGGAACGCTCAGCAAGGCGCACAGCGCAAGGAGGACCGCGGACACCAGCCGGAGAAAAGGAAGGCCCGGAGGGACCGAGCGACCGAGGACAGGACAGACCGAGCGACGACCAGCGACCGAGGGAAAGGAAAGACGGAACCTGGCGACGAGGCGACTGACCGCCCGACCGACGACCGAGCGACCGAGCGACGGACCGACCGACGACGACCGACCGACCGACCGACTGACCGACGACCGAGGCGACCGACCGACCGAGGACCGGACCGAACCGAACGAACCGACCCACGGACCCCAGCGACCGACGGACCGACCGAGGGACCGACCGAGCGAAACCGACCGAGCGAAGCGAGCGACCGACCGACCGACCGACGACAGACCGATCACGACCGAACGAACGACCGACCCAGGGCGACCTACCTAATATCTTAACCTATGTTACCTAATCTCCCTATATAACCATTTTATCTACCTACCTAACTACCTATCAACCAACTACCTACCTAACTTACCTGTCTCCTACTACTACATATCTATCTATCTACCTACCTATTTACCTACCTACCTACCTAACCAACTTCCTACCAGTCCACCTAACCTAACTACCTACCTACCGGCCTACCTACCCAACTTTCTACCATTTACCGGCATGCTACATATCTACCCTACCGGACCTACCTAGTCTTACCTACCCTACATATATATCTTACCTACCTAACCTAAACCAACTTTCCTACTATCCCACTACTGGGACCGAACCGACCGAGCCGACCGAACCTGCCTACCTAACCCAACTCCTACATACCGGTTTATCTACGGGGCCCCACCGACCCCCCCCCCTCCTGGACCCTACTTACCGACGAACCTATCTACTTACGACCTACCTTACCTACCTACCTACCTAACCTTAAAACCAA